>JASSUY010035075.1:0-48248 GCA_032466535.1 Forpus xanthops | reverse complement strand
CCCAGGGAAGTTGTGAATGCTCCATCACTGGCAGTGTTCAAGGCTGGGTTGGACATAGCCTTGGGTGGCATGGTTTATTGGGAGATGTACCTGCCCATAGCAGGGGGGTTGGAACTAGATAATCTTAAGGTCCTTTCTAGCCCTAACTATTCTATGATTCTATGATTGTCATTCAGATCTAGAATGTCACCATACTGAGAGAAAGGAACCTGATGGGTGAAGAAAAATATTCAGCTACGTTAAAAAAAGTGGTTTGACCCCTTCATGAGTCTTTCATTTATCCTGTTTAACGCACCAGACAAAATATCAAATTTTATTGTTCCATAATGTTACTTTCAGATGCTCTTAAATAGCTCTTGTTGCTCCAGCTACCAAGACTCACCTGATAAAATACATTTTGACTGAGTTAATCATCCTATTCTCTGGAGTCATAAAAGTAAGGCACCAGTTCATCTTTTCTGAAGGGTAGAAAATAGAATTTGAATCCTCTCAGTCTGTTATGCTGTTAGTTATTGGGAAACTGTTCCATGCCTCATTTGTATAAACTATGAAAACAGAGAAGAAGGGACAGATATTCTGGAATATTTGTCAAAATGTGCAGTCTTATATCTATTCTGGAAGAGTGTGTGGTGACCTTATAGCAGCCTTCCAGTATCTGAAGGGGCTTAGAAGGATGCTGGAGAAGCATTCATCAAGGATTGTAGTGATGGGAGAGGAGTAATGGGTTTAAACTTAAACAGGGGAAGTTCAGGTTAGATATAAGGAAGAAATGCATTACTGTGATTGTGGTGAGGCACTAGAAAAGGTTGCCCAAAGGACTCGTAAATGTTCCATTGCTGGTAGTGTTCAGTGCCAGGTTAAACTGAGCCATGGGTAACAAGGTCTATGGTTTGCCATCCGTTCCCATGGCAAGGAGGTTAGAACCAGATGATTCTAAGGTCCTTTCCCACCCTAACCGTTCTATGATTCTACAAATTAAATGAGACATCGTAAAAAATAATGCATGGCATCCCCCTCTGGACAAGTAGTCCTTTATTTTCATCTTCTTACAGGTTAAGGTGTGCTTCTTGGCTTCTTTGGGCAGAGCTGTCCTGAATACCTATCACAATAAGAGTATTTCGAATGCAGTCAGGTATTAAGCACAAATTAGAGATGTATTGAAACGATGGTTAAAAATTAATTCTTCCCCTCATCCCCTACTCCTTCCTTGTCCCAGCAAGTTCCCCTTTTGATAGCTGGCTCTCTGATTATTTTCTGAAATTTAAAAAAGTTTGTCCTGGTCTGCTTGACTGTTTGCCCTTTGAGACCACTTCTCCTTAATGGTTTTGATGTTCAAGGCAAGAATTGGATCTTTCTGAGTATGAGAACACATGATGTGAATTAGATCAAGGTATTTTAATCCTCTCAGGCAGGTTGCAGAAGCCCCTTCAATTGGCAGAGATCAAAACAGACAAACTTTACCTAAGGGTACTGGTGCAATTTCTGTAATGGGAATGAAGGGAGAAATAAATGACAACCTTTGATTGTCCTCTGGCAACATCAGCAAATAGCTTTTGGATTTCCTACATTGTGCAAGACTTGGAAGTAGAATTTTGATTAGGTAACAGCTGCTTATCATAAGAGACTTTTTACTTTTCTCAAGAAACTTTTTAAATCTTAGTTTCCTTAGTAATTGGATTATATCTATTGGTGAGGTGGAGTTGTTTTTCATAAAATATAAAAATAATTTTTATTATTACTTGTAAACTTCACCCTCGGTTATTTCTATAAATTTCTTTCATTACCACCTCCATCTTTGATCACATGTACCTTTGTGCACTTTTCACCAAAAAGATTCCCCAGACATTTTATAGACAAATGATGACAGTCAGAAAAAAATATTCTATTTCAAGTACAACTTTTGCTTTATTTCCTACAAACCTGTGCAGTCTCCTGAACACATTGGATGCCTGCCACCAGCAGCAAAGTCACTGTTAGGTGTCTAGCTTGAATATACAAGTCTATCACAGTTTCTCAAAGCCTGCAGCCTACAAACTTATTTTTAATGTGATGATTTTCACTAATTTAAAATAGAAGGGGTGTCAGTTATTTATACAAATAACACCTGAAATTATAAACTAGTGATAACAGCAGTTTAATTTTGTATTACTGACAAAAACTGCTTAATTCTTTAAAAAGTCCAAAAGAATATAATCAAATCCTGCAAGTGTCCTGAGCAAGAGGCAGCACAGTGCTAGGGAAAAAATGAGGAAAAACATTGGCCAAGAAACAAAACAGTGCCGTAGGGGCATGTGTCGGGCTGCTGTCATTTGCAGTGTTTCCACACTTTACTCTCTGTGAAGGGGAATACTGAGAATATTTTAATATTTTCTTTTTTGTTCCCTGGGCACAGAGAAAAAGATTAGTTCAATCCTTTAAAAAGCAGTGTTCTTCCTTGTACCTAAATGTGTTCTCTATACAGTCCCATGTAAAAAGCTAATTTATTTTTGCATGGATCAGAACAGGAGGAATACTACATATAATTTGTTTAATTGAGCTAAGTAAGCTGTTTTAAACAGCTGATGTTCTCATCTAACTTGCAGATGAGAGAGATAAACAAGCACTTCCTAGCATTTTTACTACATTCTTACTTGCAAGAATAAGTTATCGGCTGTAAACAGTGGGTCTACTGGTTAGTGCAATATATTTGCATAAATAGGACATAAAAAGTGACTAGTTATATGTTTTCCTCCGACTTGAATCACATAATCAGATTGAATTGTCATATATGCTTGGAAAAAAAAGTAAAATTATGGAGCAGTTCAAGTAATTAAGAGATATTGATTTGAATAGATGAAGAAAAACTAATAATTATTGCATAATATTAATAAATAACGATATTATGGCAATAATAGCCTGTTTTTCTATATAATGTTCATTTGTTCTGTTTCTGCTGCTATAAATCATGCAGGATGTTCCTTCAGCTTCTAAGATATGCAGAAATACCTTTTGCTAGGTAATGAGTTTAAAAATTTGTTTTTGCCAAGACTATTTGCTTTACATGCTCACCTTAACCCCAAATATGAAATGGCGTGAGGATTGTGTGGAAGATAACTTCCTTCTGCAAGTAACAGAGGAGCCGACAAGGAGAGGTGCCATGCTTGACCTCCTCCTCACCAACAGGGAAGGGCTGGTTGAAAATGTGACACTACATTGTAGCCTTGGTTGCAGCGATCCATGAAATGCTCAAATTTGAGATTCTCAGGACAGTGAGAAAGGTGTGCAGCAAGCTCACTGCCCTGGACTTCAAGAGAGCAGGATTTGATCTCTTCAGGAACCTGCTCAGTAAGGTTCCATGGCATATAGCACTAGAGGGCAGGGGGCCCCAAGACTGTTGATATTCAAGGATCACCTAATGCCAAACTCATGAAGTGATGCCAACCTGATGAAGTTTAACCATGCCAAGTGCAAGGTCCTACACCTGGATAGTAGAAACCCTAGGTAGAGCTACAGATTGGGCAGAGAAGAGATTCAGAGCATCCCTGAGTAGAAGGACTTAAGCGTGTTGGCCAATGAGAAAATGAACAAGAGCTGTCAGTGTGGGCTTGCAGTCCAGAAAGCCAACCGTATCCTGGGCTGCATCTAAAGGAGTGTGACCAGCAGGTCGAGGGAAGTGATCCTGCCCCCCTACTCTGCTCTTGTGAGACCTCACTTGGAGTATTGTGCGCAGTTCTTGTGTCCTCAACATAAAAAGGACATAGAACTGTTGGAACAAGTCCAAAGGAGTGCCATGAAGATGATCAGGAGTCTGGAGCACCTCCCTTATGAAGACAGGTTGAGAAATTTGGGGCTGTTCAGCCTGGAGAAGAGAAGACTGTGTGGAGAACTCATAGCAGCCTTCCACTATCTATAAGAATAGGAAAGGTTATAGGAATGCTGCAGATCGACTATTCGTTAGGGACTGTAGTGACAGGACAAAGGGTAATGAGTTCAACCTTTAACAGAAGAAGTTTAAATTATATATAAGGAAGAAATTATTTACTGTAAGGGTGGTGAGGCACTGGAATCAGTTGCCCAGGGAAGTCATGAACGCTCCATCTCTTGCGGTGTTCAAGGCCAGGGTGGACAGAGCCTTGGTTGACATGATTTAGTGGGAGGGGGGTTGGAACTAGATGATCTTAAGTTCCTTTCCAACCCTAACTATTCTATGATTCTATGATTACCTTTACTTGTTCTAAAATCAATTGATTCTGCAGTAATAAACAAAACAAATAACATTAGCTGTCCAAGTAACAATCAGGCATTTATAATAGCTGCCCTCATGAGGAAAGCTGACAGGTAATGTGTAAAGCCATCCAGAGTTTCTACAAAATTAAAGAATATTCACACAATACAGTCAAAATTAATGTTGTAAAAAATATCATCCAGAATGTAGTAAGCATAGCTTTTCCTGATACTAACAGATTGAATTTTTGGGTTGAGACATACTTCTAGTCTGTACTTCTAAAGCAAATTCTAACATTTTCTGTATTTGCTTTACTGAATATCTAGGGATGTTCCAGGATGAACCCTAAAGTCTTTGAGAACAGTCTAAAATGCAGCCAAATATACTGTAAGATCTCAAGTTGCAGTATCTCAGTAAAACATATTTCCCTTGGAGTGTAAAACTGGTTTCTTTCAAGGACTGATCTCAAATAGCAGTGTTCACCCCAACCACTTAAAGAAATGTTTTTTTAAAAAAGCAGTTTTTTTAAAAAGTATAGCATGAGAAATTCAAGTTCTGAAATAGTAGAAAGTAGTCAGGAAAATATCAAGACATGAGTCATGACTCTTATTGATTGTTAAGTCTGGAAATACGGTAGGCATGATCATATGGAGTAACTGACCACAACAGTTGTTAGTAAGTTTTCAGAAATTACATATCTTTCTATCCATTTTTTCCAGTTCACTAGAGGAGCAATTGTACCTCAAGGTCAATTGCCGTCACTGGACCAAAGAAGAAGATCATAAGTAGCAGGTCAAGGTATGTGCTACCTTTGAATCTCCTAAAAAAAATCTTTCTTTTTGGTAAAATAAGATGTCAAGAGGTGTAAGAAATAGCTACACCCACAAAATCAGATACAATCATGAGTGTTCATGGAGAAGATTGATCTAATTAGCATGTCTTCCTACTGGATTTCAAAATGACCTGTTGTGCATGTGGAAGTCATTTGCTGAAGTCAGGAGGTTGTGACAGCTCCTGAAAGAGAGACAGCTGAGACTAGAAAATAAATAAATAAATAAATAAATAGAAATTAGCATTTCCTTGACCAACTGCAATGTTGCATGTGATCCTGAGAATGCCTGCTTGTCCAAGAGTCAAGATTGGGTTCTAGATGATAGGATTATGAATTTGTTTCTGACCTGAAATTTGTTACGTTTCTCACTCCTGTAGCAAAAGTATATACTTCAATCATTTTTACTTTTGCAGCCATTCAGCTCAGGTCTCCCTTGAGGCCTGAAGTATGAAACAAGCAAGTGTGAGAAGCTTCACTTCTCTGTATGATAGATGCCCCCAAAATCAGTTCAGTTGTGTTCAATTTAAGCAGGTCCAGTCACTGTTCAAGTTCTGCCATAATAATTATTTCCTTTCTGTAATTTAAACATGTAATTCCTTGTTTGCTTTTCTGACCAGCACTAAACCAGGCAAAAATTCTTGTTCACACCCAGAACCGTTGTATTGTTTTTCCTTTCCGAATTCATTAACTGCTTGATAATATTAATAATGCACCTGCATGTTTTATCTTTCATCCTTCTACCATTTCACATAGCTCTTCAAGTTCATTCCAACAACTTTTCCTATTCAACCAAGTAAATCTGAATCATTTTATAAAACCTATTTTTCCTCATACTGTTCAGCACTCTGCCTTAGTTTATCAAAGCCAAATTTAAACCAAGACACTCTTGAACAAAACTGGAGGCTATCTCTCTGAGAAATGCTCACCATGTAGAAAAATTACCACTTCATTCGTAACTTACTTTTTTAGTAGTTTCTTAATCGATATTTTTCTTTAACCATCTTAGACATATTGCACTGAATATCTGGAAGCTTGGCTAAATTCAACAAACAAATGCATCAGAAAAGATCCAAAACAAAACCAAAATCCCAAAACACATTCAATTATTCAAAGCATGGATTAGTTACACAAAATCTGTTTTCCTTTTTTTTAAAAAAAAATTTAATTCATAATTAAGTAAAACAAATAATTAAGGAGAGTTGACGCACATATGAATATTTCAATTAATAAGCTAAAATGAGGGTTTGCCATAGAAAAAATAAATATTTTAATAAAAATAACTGGGTTTAATGTTCTTCTGAAATAAACAAGATTCTTTGCTCTTTCAGACAATGACATTTTTTAAGGATAAAAATGATAAGTTACTTTAAATGCAGCATTGTACAAACATGAACGACCACAGTAAAAATACTGATTTGATAAGATCTACATACACTGGGAATCTGCATTCAAAGAAAGATTCAGAACTTCTAGTTCACACATTATATTCAGAAAAAAGACTAAAATCTTCTGAGATTCAGTAATAACTTTCATGCTTCTGCTTCCAGTTCACATGACTTTGCATTATTTGGAATAATTTTTTTAAATTAATATTTTGAGAAACATATGCCTAGCTTTCCATTTTTCAACACGTAAAATTTTTTTTTCCTATTCTCAGAATCATAATTTCTAGTATTGCAGCAATAATTTTGTTCCAAATGTAATAGTCATCCTTTTTTAGGTTTTCATATTGCAAATAGTCCCTAAACATTACCTATATATTGCTTGGGTTAATTCTTAGTTTGGTTTTGTTGTTTTGGGTTGGGTTTTTTTTGTTTGCTTGTTTGACTTATTTTTATGGTGGATTTTTTCGTTTTGTTTGTTTTGGTTTTTTTCCCCTCCACTTTTTCAATTATTACAGTATTTAGATGTTTCTTAGTTTTTCTTTCATTATAGTTAAAGAAAAATACATTAATTATACGTCCAGGTCGAGCTTTTGAAAATAAATATGACACTATTTCTATTATCTCAAGCTGACACCACATTCCTCCCCAGTATTAAATATTTTGCCTGAAGCTGTTTTGAAGTGTTTAAATTAAAAATGAAAAACTGCAGAAAAAGCTTTTGTACAGATAATTTAATCTTCATTTTCTGAACAGACCATATTTCTTGCTCAGAAAGTAATGTTAAATAATAATAACCTTGATATCAGCTAGTACTTATATTAAACACTGAAGTTTTGGCTGGAGAGGGTGCTGGATCATCAAGTCTAGGTCATGCTTTGCCAAGAAAGGAAGGCCAAGATGACTCTTGAGGTCCCTTCCAACACTGTATTCTATGACATGTTGGGTGACTAACATAGAATCCAAAAAAACCAAGAGCATTTTTCCATAAAGCTTGATTCATGCCCCCTCACCAAGATCTATATTAATTCATTATTTTCATTGGTCTTTTATGGCACTTTTAAATGTTAGAGCTTCATAGCCTGTAGAAAAAGCTGAAACATATCAAAGCCAGAAACTTATCATCTATGTACCATCATTTAGGACATAAAAGTATGTATTATTTATTCAAATACAGAAATCACACATTAAATATACATGAACATAAAATGGAGGTTAAGACAATTTTCCTGCTATTCCTGTGGAAGTGGTTCTGGTCTCATCCACTTTCAGTGGCTTTCATTAGTCATATTTATATTTCACAGTAGCCAGAAGCTTGGAGAAGCCCCTCCTATTTGCCGCTTATCCAGTTTCTTTAATAGTAAGATTATGCTTTATTGTCTCTTGAAACTTAGGCCAGAGTTTTAGATGAATTTCTGAAATGTTTTAAAAAGACTTGTATACTATGGATAGTAAGTACTTCTGAAATTTTAGAATAGTACAATATTCAGCAAAAGTATTTTTCTTCTCTGAACCAGAAGGAACTGGAAGTCCTTGAGAGCTAAGTTTCATCAAAAAAAAAAAAACAAAAAAACCCAAACAAACAAAGAGACCAAAACAAAACAAAAAAAAAAAACCAAAAAAAACCCCACTTCATTAAAAAGCTGCCTTTCCAAAATGAACACTTTCCTCTCATGTTACAAGTATTTTTAAAGGCTTGCAGAGGGAAAATAAAAAGCAGCCTGAGAGTAAATGCGACACTATATACTTTTTTTACTTAATAGCCATAAGTTTTTGACTACACATCTCATACAGAGGGAAGTGAAATTACCCATCTTTCTAGCAAAAGTAAGAAAGAAGTTTAGGATGCAAAATCAGATAAAATAGCTAAAATAGTAATGGTAGTTGCAAAAAATAACTTATACATATGCATGCACACACACAAATCCAAGTTGGATAGACAAGTAAAAGCATTCCAGGAATATTATGGAGTAACTTGAGCATTTATGTGCCACAGATAGAGCACTGTAAATATTTTTTTATAGAATGGATATTTATGGGCTGTAGGAAGGAACAAACTTTCCTACACTTTTATACAATCTCTGAACATGAATTGTAACACATTGCACTTTTCACAGATGTGAAGACTACATTCACATATAACATTGATTGATATATATATATTTTTATGGGAGAGCAGTAGCCAGTGTTCCTGCCCATGAAAAAGGGGAGAGAAGGTTAGCACAATACAACAAATTACAAGAAATAGAAGTACATCAGTCAAGGCAGGCAGCAGTACAACTGATGACTGACAAATACAAGGTATGTATGCTACTACAATCTCAGTACCAGAAATCTCTAAAATGTTAAGTGGAAAGTCGCCATCTTATGGAATATGACAAATTTAGCACTAGCAAAACTTGAAAGTTGTAGAAATAATCAACTAGGAGCCTAATAGTGCAACCAAGTATTGGAGGAAACGCTGGTATCTAAGGCGGCAAGTGCGGGAAAAGGTGGGGTTGGTATTTGCTGATAAAGTAAAAAAAAAAAAAAAAATCAATCCCAACACCAGCTGTCTTGTAGGAGTAACTCACTTTTATATCATCATTTTGTCAGAGGCATCATGTGGAATCAGAGCACCAGCCTGCAAGGCACCAGTAGCGATATACACACTGAGAAATGGATGAGGAAGGACAACAGAGAGTTACTGGAAAGTCACGTAGCAGAAAGACACTTTATATTTGAAGAAATCGTTTTCATCCCACTGTGCCATTTTCTTTCCCTTCTGGATAGTTAACCTGAATCCCTGCACTCCCTTCCTTCAGAAAAATTCTCAGGAGAGATCTGTTTCAAATTAGATGAAGATCTCTTCCTTTAGAGTCAATATTAACTCTGTTTGAAGGAAGATCACATAAAATCCCAGTATTATTTGTGTCAATGGCTTACACCACAAGTCCTGAAGTATGAAACTGTACAGGTAAGCTACATCACTGGTGCAATGCAGCTCATGCCTGGGACATTACAAGCTCCCTGCTCTATTACTAACACATAGTCATGCATCATTTCAGCCTTCATGCTATGATTGTTTTTAAAGAGATTTAAAAGCATGTCCTCAGTTGCATGTCATGAGTTGAAACAAGAATTGAAGACATTCCAAAATACATGCCTGACTAAGTTATTTCAGGGGAAAACAAACATCAGCCCAGTGTGTACAAAGCAAAAAAGAAAATTAAGTCTTGGGAAGACAATATCAACATGAGTAGTTACCCCACAATGTCCTGAGGCCCACCCATATCTAACACATGTACTTACAGAAGAAAAAATTGCCCCACTGAAACCAAGAATAGAAATTTCCTCAAATTCAATAGGGTGCAAATTTTCTCAGTATTTGCTGGGACATTTGTGTTTTGCAGTGTCTAAGGAAAGCACATACTATAGATGTGAGTTTATACAGATAATTCTGATCTTGAAAATGAGAACTATTTTTCTTAAATTACAACTTATGTAATTTCTAATGCCATATCTGCATGAAACCTCCTAAGCTGTTTCCATTTAAGAACAAAAAAGCAGTTACTTTAAGAGACCAACTTCTACTACTTGTATGGAAAGACTGCTCTGTGTATAATAATCAATTTCATTAATCATAAATAAGTTACAGAATGAAAGTCAGGTAGTGTTTTGTATTGTCCTTCAAGCATTCACTTATTGCAGCTAATCACCAATAAGTAGTTTATGTTTTGGGTTTTTTTTTGATTATGACCTCAAAACTTGTCATGCAAGATCAATTTGCTATTTGCAATTAATTACTTGCCATTTGTCAGAGCAAAGCCCCTTGTCCTGAGAGGAGCACTTGTGTGCTCCTGGTGCTTGGCAGACACTTTCCCTTCTTATTTTGATGCATTTCAAAACCTGGTGTAAACAGCAATACCTGGCAAAATTAGATTTCATGGTCCAGTTGTCAAAGGAATAATCGCAATCTATTTGACAAATGCAAAGACCTGTCAGTGGGGGAATTACCTGTGACTGTCACAGATGACAACTGATAATTAATGTCTTTTTTACCCTGACAGAACTGTTATGCTCAGTTGACCCTTTACTTATCAGTTTTCATGAAAACCCTTTTCAATCCTGGTAGGTCACTCCTACAGGCCAAGAAGGAGCTGAAGTCTGGGTGTCCCACTTCCAGCCTCAATAGCTACAGCTTCAAAGAGAAATTAAGACAAAACAAACCAACCAAAAAGAAGTAAAGAAACAAAAAAAGGCAAACAAACAAAAAAAAACAAACAAACCCCCCCACCCCCAAGAAAGCTATTCAATGCAGCTTGATAAAACCTGCTGTCAGCAAAGCAGAACTGAAAAGAGATGTACAATGGGACATGCAAGAGTTCAAAGGACAAAGCATAATGCAATTACATTTTAAGGGCTTGCTGAACATCCTGCCTTAGAGCATCAACTAAGTGCCTTTGCAGTATCAATGTCTTCCAGCCAAGCCCAGAGAGATGATTGATAGATTAAAATAATATATTGTCCCCATTGCTGTGGCAGCTTTCCTATCAACCTGCTGATCAGTGCAGGGACTT
This sequence comes from Forpus xanthops, assembly GCA_032466535.1. Classification (NCBI taxonomy): domain Eukaryota; kingdom Metazoa; phylum Chordata; class Aves; order Psittaciformes; family Psittacidae; genus Forpus; species Forpus xanthops. The sequence continues at coordinate 37,271 of JASSUY010035075.1, read as the reverse complement.
CGATTTCTTAATCTTGTCAGAGGTGTTAACATCCCTCAGGTTTGGCAGCACTTCACCTGCTATAGCTTTTTAATGGCATCCAAGTTGTGCTGACATGTTATATTAAGTAGATGCACCTATGTGGGTTATACAGCCTTACAGTAAGAAAAGATCGCTATTACGTGCACACTCCTATAATAAAAGTGGGATTAATTCTAGGAATGACTTAAGCTTGATTTCCACATTATGAAATTATAGCTAGGTGTTCTCCATCATACATTTTATACTGGTCCTAAAGCATCACAGGCTGGCACTCACTAAGTGGGTCTAATTCCCAAGCAAAGTCCAACTGATCTGCGGTTTAGAGGAGCAGAGTCCATGCTGGCTTGTACAGGACCCCCTTAATGACTGAATAACAGCACACAAGAGAGCTACAGAAAAGACAGATAGCAAAGGGCTGCCATAATCAATGGTATTAAATACAAAGGGAAAAACTTTGAACAAAATCAACATTCCTATTAATTTGATAATGCTGTTTGCAGCTAGATAGTAAAAAGCCTTAGGAATGTTTGTGTGTCCAAAGGCTTTATTTTCAAAGCTACTGGGTAGTTTAAAGATACCGGCTGTCTAATGAGATTTCCCATAGAGTTTTGACATCTTTTAGATGCATGATTCAACTCCTTATATACTCACAGAATCTTAGATTGTTTTGGGTTGGAAGGGATGTTAAAGATCACCCAGTTCCAACCTCCCTGCCATGGTCAGAGACACCTTCCACTAGACCAGGCTGCTCAAAGCCCCATCTAACCTGGCCTTGAACACTTCCAGGGATGGAGCACCCACAACTCCTCTGGGTATCCTGTTACAGTGTCTCATCACCCTCAGAGTAAAACATAATGAAGGTCACAGATTTCTGACTTTGTTTCATGTGAAGCCCAACCCGGTAGTAGCTGATCCAACAGATATTTATGAATTGCATCTACTGGTGAAAATAAATTATTGTGAATTATATCCAGCACATTTAGAACCAGTTCAAAACATTTTTTTCCTTCAGAACCAAAGAGATCAAGTTGCAGACTCTCATTTTCATCACAAGAAGCATATGTTACCTGGACATGATCAGATGAACTTCCAGCAAAGTTATTCAAGTTCACATGTAGTTCTCTGTGTAATCTTAACATACAGTTCACTCATATGTGTATTTACTTATGTGATGCTTATCTATAAAAATACCATACATAACACAGACCCCAAAACTGCATCTTTTAACTTATTCCTGAAACAATGACAGTCATGCTATTTAGCAGTAACTCAGCATTCAAAATGCATATTTCACCTTTTAAATTTTTTTCCAGAAATGCTTCTCTGAATATATCACGGTTCCAAACTATGAATAAAGCAATACAAAATGGTTGATTTAAGCCCCTTTACACTGTCACCTGCAGTACAGAAAATGAATGAGGGCTAAGGTCTTTCCTTATTAAATGCTAGGTTTAATTACCTTTTAAAACCAGTTGAAAAAAATAAAGGAAAAGTAAAAATAAACTTGGAGAACTAAGAATGGGCATATAAATTAAAGGAGGAAAAAAAGAAAAAGGAACTTTATGAAAAAAATGAAAAAGTTTTCAGATTTAAAAAAATGATAACTCTCTGAATGGGTTTTCAAAAAAATATAAAAGTAGATTTTTTGCTTATAATTTCAGAAAATAACTGTCATTAGTATACATGAAGGTATGAACATCTACCAAACACTGACTCAGCATCCTGACCATGGGGCAGCATCACTCTCCCCTATGCATTGAATGAACACACCTTCAATCCCTCCCCATGACCAAAATTACAGTAGCAGATAATTCAAAGGCAGAGTTCAAATGAAAAAAAAGAAAAATTGCAGTTGGTTATGACAAGTGCACATCCTTCACAAGTCAATGCTTGCAGTGGATGCTACAGTATGAATGAATAAAGTCAGCAGAGGAGCCTTAAGCCTACGGAGAACATGAAACGACAAAGATAACAAGGTGTTCTTTCTGTTAGCAGGATACCATTAAATAAAAAGATTTGTCATGGGAATAAAAAAATAAGAAAAAACAGATGCTGCCCCAAAATTGCTTCCAAAATGAGCAATTTTCTTTCAAGCAAAACTAGATAAAGGCAAGCCTGTAAGTGAAGACACACACAATGAGCCTAAATAGGAAAGACAATGACAGAATGAAAGAAAACAAGGAGATTAGCTGAGAAAAACAATAGACAAGAAAATAAATCAGATATAACAACTCTCATGGGAAAAGAGTATAAAATCAGAATAAGAGAAAGTGCCTTACCAAGCACAAACAAAAAATGATGGATTGAAGAAAAAAAAAAACCAACAAACAACAAAACAGGGCTCCAAATATCTAAATATTAGCTCCAACTAGCTGCCCAGTCAAAGTAATTCCCAGAGGTATTTAAAAAGAAAAATGTTATTTTGATGGAATATGTACAGGAACAAAATATGTCCCTGTCATGATTTAAGCTGTAAATCACGCACTTTGCTCACTCACTCCACCCTTTCCCCTTCCCCACACACACACTTCAGAGGGGGGAATGGGGAGAAGAATCAAAATAATGTAACTCCCATGGATTGAGATAAGAACAGTTCAGTAACTAAGGCATAACACAAATCACTACTGCTACCTCCACTGATAATAATGACCAGGGAAATACAAGGAAAGAGGATAAAGCTGCTCACCGCCTGACAATCGAGCCATGAACTGAACTCTTCCAGATTGCTGTTCCCGGTTTTTACATCCTGGGCATGATGTGCTGCGGTATGGAATACCTCTTTGGTCAGTTTGGGTCAGGTGTCCTGTTTCTGATTCCTCCTGGCTTCCCCTCCTCCCTAGCAGAGCATGAGACTCAGAAAGCACTTGGTCAAACTAAAACATTTTAAGCCATAACTAAAAACACTGGTGTTATCAGCGCTGTTCCCAGGACAAAAGTCAAAAACGCAGCACTGCACCAGCTACTAAGAAGGAGAAAAATGACTACTCCTGCTGAACCCAGGACAGTCCCTTAACTGCAAAAGTAGTTAACCAGTTCCTCTGTCCTTTACCAAACTTTTTTAAGGGGTTTTGAATGTACAGTTTCATTTTCCAGACACTATTATTTGGTCTTTGTTCTCAACAATATCATTAGTTACACGGTTTTTTTAGTTTTCCCCTACAATGTCATTTATGAGTCAGCCAACAGCATGGCCCAGAAATAGCTGACAGATAGCATCAGAGATTTCTGATGCTCAGAAAGTACATTGGAGGCTCAGAAATAACAAAGCAGACTACATAAATGTGTGCATGGACAGACATTATGTTCTACCCTTTGTAATGATGTTAGAAGAAGACTGACTTTATATTTAAGAACAGGTAATTTCTTCTTGTCTGAAAAAATTAGGAAAGTTGACTTCCTGATGTGAAAGCTTAAAGGTCTAAATTTAACATCTATTGAAATCAGCAAGGGAAAAAAAAAAAGAAAAAAGATAAGTGGCATATTTTTGTGTTGATTTCGGAGATCTGTGAATCACTTTTCAACACATTAAACATAAAGCACAAATATGAATGAGATTTCTTTGTTGTATTTATGTTCTTTATGGAAAAAGTTATACAAAAGCCAAACAGTAGGCTTACCATTAACATAAAGTTAAGTAAATTTCTTTCTCCTTTGTCCTAACCAGATATATGGAAAAAGATGGCTCATAAAATAGTAGGGCTAACAAAATAAAAACCACAGATATTTGTGCCAATCTTCACTTCTTGAGCAAATTTTTGTTTTAGTTGATGATATATCTGAAAGATTTTCAAAGAGTAGTACATCCACGCACACAATTAAAAAAAAAATAAAATTTGAAACCCAGAAACAAACTCAGTTGCAAGTTCAGGAAAGTGCTATCCTAACAGTTACATTTGAACAAGACAAAAGAAATGGTTGAAATTCCTTTATTCTATGACTACTGGATGCCTACACCACATGCTCACCCAGAGCTGTATGTGAGAAATGGCAGCTGCAAAGACTGGCAGTTGATTTGTCCTTTGCCCCTCTCTGGAGGTGGCCCAGCAAGTTATGCATCCTACACCCCTTCTGTATGCAAATACCAGAAACATATAGGTATTTTTACAAATGCCTAGAAAGGCAAGAAATTTAAATATTTAAAACTTTGAGCATTTGCATGAGTTGAACAGAATTAAACAAGAAACAACACAACAAAACCCAAGCCAGAAAGCCCTAACAAAATCCTCAAAACCTAAACAAACCAACCCCTCCCCCCAAAAAAACACACCAAAAAAAAAAAAATACCCCCAAAAAACAACCATGGAATTATAAGACCAACTGATAAGCTTTCTCACATCTGTCTACAGGTTTCCATAGCAAGCATCTTGTTTCGCCAATGCTTTGTCAAAAAAGGTACTTTTCACTTCAGAATAACAACATAAATTATATTTCCATAAAGATTTTTCCAAATTATCTTAAAAAAGCTTTTTTGGTATTAATTTTCTGTAAATTTTTTATTGAACCAAGCAATAATTTTGATTGCTGAAAGCAATATATATTGTAATAAGTAGACATTTCACCTTCATAAACATCAGGAGAGAGAATGCATGTGGTGGGAATTCTCTGAGCAGCTAACGCCAAACTCAGCTGCTGCCTCCAGACAGACAATTTGGAAATACACTTTTCTTGGATACATTTTTGATGCCAAATTCCCTTTATAAGCCTAGCACTTCAATGTCTCTAAGGATGCCTGCTCTAAAGAGCTGACAGTCCTAGTTTAAAGGCTTTAATTTCAGCTGCACAGCCTTTCCTCCTTAGGCTCAAGAGGAGGACAACTAAGGTTTCCCAGCCCCTCTGCGAGGCTTTGACATCTGCTCTCCAGCTTGAGATACTTCAAGTCTTTTCTCACCTCTTTTCAGATGGCGGAAGAACCATCTCCTCCTGAATACATACATATGAGAAGCAAGGTTTTTTACTGTTGTTCAATCCATTATTTTTGCAAAAACAATAGCAGAAACACTTTTTGTTTACAAAAATAAAGCACAGATTCACACAAATCCTATATTTAAGCACCTTCTGTTGCACCTAAAATATATTTACCAAAAATATTCTTCTGAAGAGCAGGCAAGTAAATTAAGTGTTTCCAGATTTGAAGAGAAAGCTCCGGGACTGGAACTGTGTAAATAATTGATTGTTTTGGTTCACTGCCAATTGTAAATTTTATCAGGTGTTTTGGTGATCAACCCTACATCTTCAGTTTTGCCTTTTTGGGGGGAAGAAAAAAATGTTGAAAGAGAAAAAGGACGTAGGTTAGGGAAAGGTAGATGGTGAAAGCTCTACCACTTTACTGAGCTTGTGATAGGTAAGGAACAAGCAGAAAGGTGGTCCCAATAAAAAGGGCTTGCTGTGAAAAGGTGATCTGAAGGACGCACCAAATGCCTCATGCCAATGCAGATAACCTCTGCCACTTGATGAAGAAGTTTTGTTTCAACAGATAATCCTAAAATAGTGTTTTAGACAGGGTTTGTTTGGTTTTGTTTGTTTGTTTGAGGTTTTTGTTAGTAAATAGCTGTCATTTTATGTGACTTGTGTAGGACACAGGTTCTGCTTACAATAAAACTTTAATTTAAAATTTAGGACTTATTTACTCCTCACACTCAGTTCTCCCCTTTCCTCTTTGTAACACAGCAATTTTGCTCTTTGCAAGTATATTTTTTTCTGAACAATTGCTTCCTCTATTTTGAAGGTGGTTAATTTTTAACTATCAGATTTAATAAATTACATACTAAGTTTTCTTAGTGACTAGGGCACAAAACATGTACAGAAAACTTACCATCCCTTCTTGGATTATTTTTGGAGTAGGATATGTATAGAGAAGATGAAGTACTCCATGAATTTAAGCAGTATACTACGATTGTAGCTGTTCTGTTGCACGGCTGAAAAAGACATAAATTAAAAAAAGACCAGTGTTTCTCAAAGTTGTCTTAGGTCATAGAAAGAAATGCATACTTATCAGAACTAACATCAAGAGAAAGATAAGGAGGAGATAAGTTATCTTTAGAGTGATAACAGCAATGGAAAAACATTATCTGCTGAATTTCAAAATGTGCATCAGGCATTCTTCATGCACTGAAAAAGCCTCAGGCTCTCCTAAATATGCTGGGTTTATTCTGTCCAACATGGATCTCAGAAGGAGAGTTAAAATTACTTTTTTTTTTTTTTTTTAATTTAGTTCAGGATCTGTCTCAGTTATTGTTATCACCGTAAGTGTGCAATAATATGGTGTTACCTTGTGGCTTATTTTAGGTCCCTAGTACACATTTCTTTAACTCTACTGATAGGTATGGGTATGAAAGAAAATCATCTTGTCCAGAAAACTATCTCTGTGATATCTTACAGTGGGAGGTCTTGGTAAACAGTCCTGTTTTAATGGTTATGACTGCAACAACCTTAATTCTCTCCTCACCTACCTTTCCGTTCCTCTTCCCTCCCTCGGTCTTCTTCCTTCCAGGCTTATCTGGTTTTTTCATATTTTCCAGGAGCATCTATATAATCTATCCTAAATATTTTTTAAATATTTTTATTTTTTCCACTTTACTACTTGTGCAGCACCTTGTTTCTGTCAAGTATCAAGCCCCTCCTTAGTGACAATTTTGTTGATGGCATTCAGTTCTACTATGTTCTTGCATTGCCCCAGATTACAGCTTCCACCTGCAGCAATCTCTGTATCTTCATTCTCAATCTCTTAAAAGTTGCCTAAACCAAGTAGTTTAAAAGCCTGCTGTTTGACCCAATTGGCTACTGTTAGGATGTTACTGAGCTCCACTTCCCACTAGTTATTAAGCCACAGGGCATCATTCCTGTTAATTAATGGGCTCAAGTACAGGATTTGTTTTTTTTATTTATCATTTTATCTATTTTTCATTCCTTTCACCGCATTACAACCAAGTGAAATGCACTGACAGACCCAAACACAGACTTTTAGCCAAATCACAATCATCAGTTTTGTTTACTTCATAGCCTTCTCTTGCTTATGGAGATCTGTTTCTCAGCATGTGATATCCTACCATATGGCTTGCACAAAAAAAAAAAAAAAAACCAACAAAAAAAAACCCAACTCAAACCCAAACAGAAAACTCCAAGAAAACTCGGGGGAGTTGTGCATTCAAAACTGTTCGGTCAACACATTTGTTACCTCCACTGCGGAGGCCCAAAACACTGACTCATCATGAAATCAGACAAGCAAGGAAGCAGCCTGCCAAAAAAGAAAACTGGAAATACAAACAATAATGGAGGAAACCCTAAAAAGCTCTTAAGCAAATTATACTTTACGACCTAATTTGATCTTGTTTCTTAATTTTGATGTCCATAAAAGCAGAGTTGCGACCTTCATAAAAAATAATTTATCAATGGTGCTAAGAAAAACCTTAAAAAATTATTATCTCTGAGTAGAACTTCTGCCTCCTAAGGGTTATTGAGCACTCTCCCCTTCCACATGCCTAAACTTTATTTGTTCACCTTTCCTGATGCCCTTTTACCTCCACCTTCAATCAAAAGCCCAAGAGCTGCTGAAACAGGCCTAAGAAGAGGCTGCAACTAAATCTTGATGATACTCTATTCACAAACAATTCTTCAGGACAAAGAATAGGCTACCACACACCACAAACTGTACTCCTGAGTATTAATTCCTGAAACAGCTCATAAATGAATCTGTGTAAGAAAAGGTGCTTATTCTTTGCCATGGAAGCAGGTGAAAGGACATACTACAGAAGAAATCGTTTCACTGAAGAGGCTGCAGAGAGCTGGCAAGAGCAGCAGCCAGGTCTTAAGACTGAAAGAAAAAAAATATGAGAAAAATGCCAGGTTTTCTAATAGTCACATGCAGGAGGGAAAAAAAAGACACCGACTCACTGAGTAGCTCTTTTCATAAGTATACCCAGAATCACAGACCACATACAATAGCTTTGTCCTGAATGCCACTAGCAAAATGCACACAAAGCAGTTTTCTGAACTACTAAGTTTTCTCTTTCATGATTAGTCGGTGTCTTTAAAGGGGTGAACTCCAATTACAATGGAGATGTCCACCAGGCAGGAGCTGCACATGCAGGCTGAGGTCTGCCCGCACAAATGAAAGACCACCAGCAGTCCCCAGGCCCAATACCAGGGCCTGGAGGTTGTATTTCTACAGGTGTGCAGTGGTGCAACATTCAGAAAACATACCAGCAAGGCAAAGATTATTTCAGGCAAATGGGACTGCATTGAGTCTGCTGCAAAGGAGAAGTATTGGGTTCAGGTGATCATAGGCTTATTAGCACAGCCTAGACTGTGCCCAGGCACTGTGTCAAGAACATGATGCACTGGTTCTCTCCAGGTACTGGGTGGTAGAGATTAGTTACTGGGGTGGTTTTCTAATGTTAGAGAGATCATAGCCTCTATATAATAGCAATATTAGAAACCACTTTTCCATAAAACTGCTTTATTATTCTCCTCAGCAAGAGGAAGCACCACAGAGTACATATTCCTTCCTACGCTGCTGGTCTGGGTACTGTGGAAGCAGCAAAAAAGACTAAACCAAACCCCAAAAGACCCCTGGAACCACCATAATGGAAAAGCAGGTACTTTTGGGAGGCTGGCTCTATACACAGACCATGGCTGTGTTTAAACTGGGCTAGGGAGTGTAGGAGACAACTTTCTTTATGCCCTCCTTTTACATGCTTATTCCCAGCTTGGTAAAAATCAAAGCTGAAGTACAGCTCCTTGTTAAAGCTAAGTAACTGTAAAATGCACAGGCTCCTTCTATGGCAACCTCCCTGCCACGAGTGTATGAACAGCATTAGCCCATTTGTTGCTTTTCTTAGAAGCCAGCCCCATCCACCTTTATGCTCACATACTGTGCAGCCTCAATTAGGTTTTGATCAAGTGTTTTCTGTGTCTGCTCTTAGGGCACAATTTCCCCCCTCTTTGCCTTATTTTTTTTTACTGTATTGTCTAACCCAAAAGCTGCACATCGGGAGCAAATGCAGTTGATGGTTATACTTACAATTTTATGGCAGACACAGTGTTGGGTCAAAGGTATGTCTGCATTAATGGACAGTATGGAGTTTAATCCCTGATGACAAATATATCTGAAATGCTATTCTAACACATTTGTGAGGATTACACCAAGAGCATTAGCGTTGGAGATGACAGAAGGAAACACACATGCACAGACATGCATGTGCACAACACACATGGTTTGACTAGCAAGCAAAGTTTATAAACTATTTATTAATACAGGTAAATATGTTTTGGGAATGATAACATGCTGCATTTGCAACGTCTCAACTCATAACACATAAGCGGGGCTGCAAAAATCAGGACTACTGATTTTATTTACACTTCATTCTCTGAAACAAAAGCTGTCATGAGGAATCATGACACTAGAGCTGTGAATAGCTTTATCTCCAGCACCATAATCTTATATTTGTTTATTATGCTTAACTTGCCCTCCTCCCCCCCACCCCTCAACAACACATGAGCTTCACAGGCAGAAAAAAAACTATCACTGAGCTATGTAATGTGCTCAACAAAATCTCACATACTTTCAGTGGTCTGTATCATTCAGCATTTTGATGGACAGCAACCGCATGTGCTATTGCTGCCTCCATGACACAGTTACCTCTCCTCCAGCTGGAGCTGCTAGGTGCTGCCATCAATTCAAATGAATGATGCTAATGTACACAAGAGCTGGCCGAGTCAATTAGAAGAAAAGAGCATAGCTTAAATAATTCAATCTGCATAAAACACATTTTCTGAAACAGCAATATACCCACTTGTAGCTAATTATGACATCTTCAGCAATTCCTTCATTGATTTGAAGGAGAACATCATACATTTAAGGTACTCAATCAATTGTTCTCCACTCAGTACATTTAACTGCTGCAGAATGCAGCTGTACTTTGTACAGCTATTTTGTTGTTCACAGGGAAACGGTCCTTGAAAAACACCTCAGACTCCAATTTATTTCAAATCATTAAAATCTTTTGAATGGACAATATGATTTATAAAGTCTGAGAGACACTTTTTTGAACTATCTGAATTCTAAACCTTCAATATTTGTTATAGCATTTTATGTATTTTGTCTCTGAAAAGAAAGAAAAAGGTCACCACTGAATAAAGAGGAAAAGGATTCTCGGATTTCAAACACTAAGTATAACAAATTAAAAAAAAAGTTTGTTTCAGTGCCTCTCACACCACTTACTCACAAATGCACACAATTGTCTAATAAGGCTTTTCAATCTGCACACAGCTATTCCATATCTTTGAGGCACAGGTTGAAAGTGAACATCTCTGACAAAGCTGAGAGGACTACACAAATTCTGAAGTGGAACTAAAATAGCAAACTTCACTATTTTTCTTCACAACCCCTTCTCAAACATATGCACAGTATGCACAGTTTGCATTCAATTATCCACACCACTGTTAGAGACAGCTATCACTGCTGAAGGGATGACACAACCTGTTTAACCCTCAGCTAACCTGGCCTTCTGTAGGAATCCCTGCTGCTGGGATAGGCAATCCCATAGCATGTATGGTTTGCAAACAGCCCAAGGATACCATATTCTAGAGCCTTGGAATATGGGGAGAAACATCACACAAGCTAAGAAGATTAAAGGCTCTTACCACTTCTCACTGTATTAACACTAATTTCTCTAATGGAGGAAGCAAAATAGCATGAAAAAAAGAATAGAAAAAAGGAAAGGATGGAAAGGAATATTAAGCAAAAGGCTACATAATCTTATAAATACAAGCTCTGTATTCAATATAGTGCAACCAAAGTTTTCAAACTCCAAGCATCTCCAAAATTCTAGACCAATGCCACCTTCCCTGGGAACGGAATGACAGTTAAAAGGCATGCTTTGGTGTCTGAATTCACATATTTATTCTGACTATTTACAGACCCAAATATCCCAACCACATCCATATTTCTCCAGAGACCTGCAACAACTTGTTAAATTGTCACAATCCAACACTATTCATTCTTCCCCTCCAAGTTCCTGGACAGGTAATACTGCTACTGTGTGAGCCTAATAGCAAATCCATCTGGTTCTTTGCCATTTACACTTTTTGTTCTTTGCCATTCATCCTGTTTCCTATTTCTCCCCTTTCATTTACCTGGTGACTCTTACTCATCCTTTTTTATCCAACTTCAGTCATGACTTTTTCTAGTGTTTTCTATATAAGATATTTTAATCTAATCTTTCATGGGACTGCTGGCTCAGAATGATAGCTCTCTTTTCAGACCTCATTTATCATGTTACCATACGGCAGTATTACTTGATTACTGGTAAAAATTTATATTTTTTCCTTTATTATTATAAAAATCTATTATGAACCTCTAGACTCTCCTGTATTGTGCAAAGTAAAATAATCATAAAAAATACACACTCTAATGCAAATAATTTGTCATCTACTGAGAATTTTCTTTCTAGGTACAGTAGTAGTCTAGCTCATAAGCTTCATAATAAATACAGCAATTTTGCTGTCTCCTAGCCAAATATTTCTAATATTAATGACACAGTTTAAACGAAATGATTTACAAAGTTGTACATACAACCATTTTTGTGCGCTTATGCAATGATATTAAATATCATGAAGTTTTTAACTCAAATCTTTCACTTCCAATTATACTTTAATATTTCTGATGATCATTCTGTAACAGGTTTTTTTTTTTTTAAAAAAATCACAATATAGTTTGATGTTAAACCATTATTGTCTGGAAAGAAGGAGATGTGTGCCTGGGAGCACATTCACCTCTCAGCAGGCTGAAGCAGTAAGTTGCAATGGAGAAATAGGTTAAGAGCATCTCTGCATTCACAGGAGGTGCCAGTAAAAAAATTATGCATCCTGTTTGCACAACAGTGATACTTCAGGTGCTAACACAGAAGAAAAAAAAAAAAAGGGGGGGGGATACAGATGCACATAAGCTTAGGGAAAGTGGCTCCCTGCTGATTATAAGGGGGCTGGGTAGGATGCACAACAGCTCCCAAGAAGGAAAAACCCTCTGCTGCATCCCCACCTCACGCATCTCACCCTCTGTGCCACACCAATGAGTCCAGGAAGGCCATTGTCTCCACTAAGAGCTTGTCTTTCTTTGCAAGGTTAGAAGCCTCTTGTCTTACACACATGACCTGACACTGTTTTAGCTCTTCCTTGCTTGTCAGCTCCTTGCAGTGTCAAGCTGGGAAAGCACCATGCACTATCAAAGGCTCTGTCCATCTTCAGAGCAGTTGTGTGCAAACACAATGGTATCAACAGACGTCCTTCACAGTACACACAGGTACACTTCAGGGTTTTTAAGATACTGGCTTCACGTATAATACTTATAAAACAATTATACATTAACATGAAAAAAATATTTTTAAAGACTTTTTTCTCCTGGTCTGATTCAAAACCAGCTGAAACAAGGGCATTACCCTTTGACTTCCCTAAAAACTTCTCAGGAATATCTGCAGCTTTTCTTTCTTTGCTGGAAACTGTTTGCTCTCATAAAGTGGGGTCTGGGATGCAAGAAGATGTCCCTGGAAATTGTCATCTTTCAATCAGGAAAAATTGCTTTTACTTCTTTGCCAAACATGTATGGCCATGAGTGTCACAAGAATATGAAAAAAGTCTGCAAAATCCTCAACAACCTTTTCTGCTAAAAAAATAAAATTAAAAAAAAATTGTATTATTATGTTCTGATTAAATTTCCCCAAATGGTTTAAAATCTTACAACCACACTCCCACAAAATTAAAGCCTGCAAGAGCAGATCATCACAGACTAAAACTCCTAGCACTATTTGTCTCCAGTAACTATCCCACACATATTATCAACAGTAGAACAAGACAGGGACAATTTCACAATATTCAGAAATGGCTCTAGACTCTCCTCAGTGCTCAACAGGGATGACTGCATTTACAGCATTTTGGATTCATTTTAATAGATGAAAGTCTGTAGCACATTTTGTATATGAATTAGAATTTAAGAATCAATAAGAGGTGCTGATCATGAGCGCTAATCTTAGCCTTCAGCCTCAATATCCCTGGAAGTTTTCCCCTCCTGCCTGAACACCACATGTTCAGACTAGATCCAATTTTGCCATCTTTTATTTGTGTAGGTAGGGACAGTTTATTCAAGCCAATTATCTCAGCACGATTCATTATCATCATGCTCTAAAATAAAAGCAATCATGCTAGATTGGTTGCAATTGAAAAAGTATTTTTACATTCGGAGAAAAATTACCTGTTGAACTGAAAACTTTCCTTTAAACAAAACTGAAGTACCTGCTGAACTGATTTTTTCCTCTCCTGAAGCTCAAATACATAGCCCCTGCTCTACGCTTTCCATTGGTTCAATATCTGTAAAAATGAAGTGAAAACTCTGGTCCACCCACTAAAGCAGCATAAAATTTTATTGACTGACTTTAATCAATAAAGCTACCCCTGTTTTGCAATATTACAAAGCAGCGCTCACACACTGCACTGCACTGAAGAAACTAAAGAAATCAGGATTCAGGGACCCATAAATCACTCCAGAGAAAGAAAAGGGAATGGCCTTCATCTGATGAGATTTTTGCCAGAGCCTCTATCAGTCATGCACTTCCAACTGCCAATTAAATAGTGCCCAATTGATGCACTCAGACTCTGGCAGATTGAGAGAAGCAGGTTTATGGGTGGAGACTCACCTCAGCACTGATATCTACTTTTGTATTTAAGTGTATGATCCTTGGTATCCACTCTTCTCCATATGAATTAGCAGTGTGACCCTCTGCAACACACCCTGTGTTTCCACAACAGCAGCATCTCATCATAGTTGTGCCTGTCTGCGCATTCAGTGATGGTCCTCTTGCCCCTCAGGAAAGCACATACTCACCCTTTAGAATAGGAAGTGTTCAAATATTGCAGAAATAATCTACAGACTTAAATGATTTCTACCAACCTTGGATCAGAATGCTTAGAAATGATGATAAAGACTAAGTAACTACAAAGCTAATGGCCACTTTTAGAGCTTATAGTCATCAAAATACACCTCATCTTTATTTTTAGTGATGGGAAAGGAAATATACAAAATAGAATATTTCAGTTGGAAATGACCTAGAATGATCCTCTAGTCCAACTGCCTAACCAGTTCAGGGCTGACCAAAAGTTAAAGCATGCTATCAAAGGCATTGTCCACACATTTCTTAAACACTAACAATCTCAGGTCACTGACCACCTCTAGGAAGCCTGTTCCAGTGTTTGACTACCCTCTCAGTGAAGAAACGCTTCCTAACATCTCATCTAAACCTCCCCTAGTTCAGCTTTGGATCATTACCACCTGTTCTATCACTGGATACCAGAATCAGCTTATGTGCATATACACATATGCATATGTAAATAGATACATATCATAGGCAGCTCCCTGTTGGTGCAGACAAGTGCCTCTGCATTCTGCACAAAAAAAGACTTCAGAAGTGCAACATCCAGAGAGAGAGACACAATTTTAAGGTTGGAAACAGAATAACAAAAATCATGGCTCAAATTTCTCTTTGATTTACAGTGAAAGAAATTTTTAGAGGTGCTGGGCAGAAGGTAACACAGCCAGCAGCCTGTACAGGCTGAAAGTGGAGCCTCTGACTATAAAGCAGCAGTCAGTACGCAGCTTATACAGCAATGAAAACAGCAGCTTACATAAAATTTCCTAAGCTGCAAACATATTTATAGTCTGGACAATATGCTTCAAATGAGAACTGATGTTCTGGTTACAAAGAAACGAGAGTCTCTCAAAGTGAAATACAGCTGCATCAGTTTTAAATACCTGAAATGTTCAGATAGTTGGTACTTTTTAAGTGTCTTTCTATCTCTGATCTTAGCAGAATATGAAACTCATTACTGTTCCCACAGCTGATTCACTCTGTTCGTCTCTTCTTCAAAAATCCTATTTAGTAGCAGAGCTGAAATAATTCTAAACTAGGATAAAAGTCCAAATTTTGAAGACTGATATATGCCCACAAAGCAAGCTTAATTCCACAGAGGCGTTGCTCTGGCACTGTCCTGATACAGCACAGCAGGCTGCTGCATCCAGGAGCATCCCCAGTGTATAAACGCATCCACCCAAAGTGTCACTGCTGCACATCACATAAAAACACTTGTCCTGCTAAATGGAAAAGAAGCACCTCAGCAGTGAATAAAGTAACAAACCTCTTCAATTGTTCTTCATGGCATTCACATAGAGCAGATCTAGTTTTCCATATTGGCTTGCTCTTCTCTTGACCATGCTAGTGGCAGAAAATGGATTCAGGGCATGTCTGTATGGCAGTTTGTGCCCTTTGCCTGTGTAAATCTCATAGCTGGAAACTCTGAGGGCACCTATGCAGAAGAATTAAGCAAGGCTACCTCAGGCCTGGAAGCTGTACTACCACATGGGAAAAATTAGCACGCTTAAGCCTTACCTCTGAAGGCTTCTTTCTCTCTCCACACCATCATGTTGCTAGAAACATGTTGATTCTATATGCCAGATTGTAAATCTGTACTCTCAAGTACTGGACATCTTCAGCTGTGACCCATCTCACTATGACCAGATTGCAGGAATTCAAGGATCCAGATGAATGTTATTGCCCATGGAAGTTGTGAATGCTCCATCATTGGCAGTGTTCAAGGCCGGGTTGGACATAGCCTTGAGTGGCATGATTTAGTGGGAGGTGTCCCTGCCCCTGGCAGGGAGGTTGGAACTAGATGATCTTGAGGTCCTTTCCAACCCTAGCTGTTCTATGATTCTATGATTCTAAATAACATCCTTTGCAGGTATTTGAAATAGAAGCCAGTATTGACCAAATACATTATTTCAAATTACAGCCTTGAGGCTACCCTAGGATTTTATGCAAAAAAACAAGTTATAATACCCCTATTTTCTATTTATATTATTTTCACAGTCTTCAAATTCAAAAGTTATTTAAGGAAAAACAAATCAAATGAAAATCAATGTCACAGATATGACCCTAAAGCAGCAGCTGAGGCAGAACTCTAAAGAGACAGAGGTCTTCAGTTTTTCCTACTTGCCATCATCAGGGGAGGTAAAACAGGACAACACTGAAGGAGTTTCATTTTTTCACTCCAGGGACAAGGTTTAACTTGCAGTATCTTTTTGCTATGCCAGCTCAGGGTAGGTTGAGCTTGGTCCTTCATGAAAAAGAGCAAGATATATGTCCTGAAAATGAAGGCTTCCCCCCCCACCCCCCAAGGAACCATAAAGGAGTGTACTTGTGAAAGCCCTGCTGCAGGCTGAGTGAGCACACACAAATGCTCTGATTTTCACCAGAGCACTGTACAAGACTACAGCACAGGAGAAGCATGCATCCCTTTGTATTTCTCTTTCTACTCCCCCAGACTAAGCAAGAAAAGAAAGAAAGCTTAAAAATTAATGCTCCTGTTTCTCCTCTCTCCACTCTCACCTTGTTTGTTCTTTTGAAAGAAAACAAAGCTACTTCATTATTTACTGTCACCTTAAATTTCTGATAATAGTTAAAGTCAGATACAGTGCATTAAAAGGTACCAGCTTCTATTATCTGACAGTAAAGTTAATAGCAAGAACATTGCTGTGTGTCAGATTCACGTGTAAGCATATGGACACATTTGGGTTTCTGAGATGAACTCTCTGCTAGAGTAAAGGCTGAGCTTGTGAAATGAATTATGGAGGCAGTAACTGCAAATTGACATAAATTACATGCAGTTATTAGAAGGAAACTTTCTATTTTTTTTCCCTTTCAAAGCTTCTAGCGCAAAAGTTGGAAAGGCTGCAGAGAAGCTCCAGCACATACTCTTATGTAGCTTTGAAAGCAGTGAGTTAAAGACAGCTGAAAGAGGAAAGCGTACTTCAAGGCTAGAATTAGTGAGCAGTATTATACAAAAGGACTGACACATGCTGGTTTTGGGTATCGTGCTGAGCCAAGCTCAGTTACAGCTTCTGACCCCCACCCCCCGAAAGTACAGAGCCAGCACTTTCTTACATCAAAATTGCAGTTCTTGAAGAGTTATGCTTACCCATTGCCATCTCCAGCTTTACCCATGCTTGCCCTCTCCCATAGGGACAGAGAAAACAGAGGTATATGAGCTGAGTTCACCAAGAGCAGAGATGCTTCCTGGTATCAGCCTGGAAGTGAGTGGCTGAATCTGCAAATGGATTAGGAAGATTGTTGCATCTACTTTTGATGGTGTCACTTAGCTTATGAGATTCATCATTTCTGACTACCACTTTAAAAATAAGCAATGAAATTTTGTTAGTGGAGATTAAAGACCATGTGAGTTTTACTATAATTATTATTCCTATCCTGGTATTCACATTTCCCCAAAGGTGCTTGGAATAACAAGCAAAAACCATCTGCTTCCCAAACTACTTATCATTTACAATATCAGGTTTACAAACAAAAGTTGCTTAGTAGCAATTTCCCTCTATGAATAAAAATATGATTTCATTTTTTTCCCTGTTATATGGATGTCACTGGGGACATCAGAGAATTTATGGACATTTTTCACAGTAATGAATCCCCCACACACCCTCCCCATTTTGGTTGAACAGTTTCTTCTAGGTGAACTTCTTAGAGCTATCCTCAGAGTCTCATGAGAGAGTTTTCTGTTCCAGCCTGATAAATACTATCTGAATATTCATTTCATTTCTTCAAATGAAACTTCATGTCTTTCTCACATCACATCATACACAATTTGATTTATATTCCACAAGCCATTTTTTTCTGCCCAATTCCACTGGCACAAAATCTGTCACCTTGCAAAGAATTTGGGAGGTTATGGTCCTATCCAGGAGATAGGAGCTAACCCCTTCACAGAGATTCTCTCCTCTGGGGCATCTTTTCAAAGTCCACAGACCTTGATGCCCAAACATGATGTGATTGATGTAGACGTCTAAGCCCTGATCTTCTAGCAATTACCATTTCTATCACTGTATCTGCAGGGTTTCCATTCCATTATCTCAAAAAGCTCTGCATGTCTAAAATTGTAAGATGGTAAAACAAAAAATAACAATTTAATAATAATATTAATAATAATAATCTGTGCATCTCCATGCACAGAGATTTCTCTTTATTGGGCTGTTGAAAACAATTCAAGATTACACTGCAATCTTCAAGATTAATAGTAAAACCTCAAGAGTAACTTTTCCCTACCCTTTTCAGTTGGGCATCTTGTTTTCTCTGAAAGAAAAAAAAAAAAAATAAAAAGAACTTTGAAAAACTCTGCCTGAAAAAGCAAGCTGCATCCCTGGCAGCTCAAATCCTGCAGCTCTAACTCTTCCTGCAATTGCACTTTTCAAAATTACCTTTTCTTGTCACTGTGGATAATCAAGGATCACTAGTAAGTATCACACACCATATTAGCCAAAAAGCTCAATTCAAGCAGCCCGTTCTCTGCAACCAAGCATGTTGTTAGTTCTTTCATGAAATACTGCTCTTAGCTTTATTTTTTTTTTTCCATGTCTTACCTAAAAATTCCTCACTCTAAGCTATCTCCATCTTGTGCTGTTACTGCTTCAACCTGTAACTTATCACAGAAAATCTGAACTTACCATATTTTCTGAATTAAGAAGAAAAAAATCCGTAAATATTAACCGCTGTTGTATCTGATATGTCTTAAATATTGTCACCAAAACAATACCTAAGAGATAAAAACATTCCAAAAGTCTTAGAAAGAATAAGTATCCGATCCTCTTCGTTTTAAACGAAATCACTTAATCAATAATAGGGTGAATAAATTGCTAGGAACAATCACAGAAGTTACAACTACACATAGCACATATATTTCTCTTACAGAAAAAAAAAAAAAATATGGCATCTCCTGGACCTGTTTCCATCTAATCCTAGATTTTACGCAAAACTTGACCCAAACCTTATTAATCATTTAATCACCAAACCTCACTTTCCCCTCCCCCATTATTGTTTTGCTCAGTCTTCCCATGATTGTATTTAATCTTACGTTACACGTATGTTAACTTTACGATCATAGTTTCCCCTGGCCAGAGTACTCCTTTGAGCAAAATGTTCCCTTATCACTGTACTCTCTCCCCTCCAAGGTGTCTCCTGCTTTTTGCAGGAAGGAAAAAATCATCCTTAATTTGAAAGTTAATTTTAAGAGTTCCTTAAATTTTACACCTGTTTTAATTATTATTATTGTTACTTTTACAGTTATTTTAAGAGAAAAACATATAGTGGTGGATGCATTTAAACCATCTTCATTGTAGAAGGCACAGGACAAGCTCTTACATACACAGATGTTAATAGCATGTTTTTTGCTTTTTACTTCCAGCTATCATTGAATATGAGTACAGATCTAGTAATTTGGGTTTTTTTGGTTTGTTAGTTGTTTTTTTTTAAGAAATAATTTTTTCTTTCTATAAATAGAAATCAAATAAATACAGACTGTTAATCAACAATTAATTTGAATTTAAGCCTTTAATATGGTATCTGAATTCACTTCCTTCCTGACTTTAACATACCATGGACAGGGTAACTTCTCCCAGTTTTTCGGTTGCTGAGAATACATTCACTGCAAGTAGACCATCAGTAAAGTCCCTAGCAGATTAGTGACACCAGAAGGTACATCCCTACCTAGTAAGGTCTAGCTGCGTACCTGGTGCTCACATTTTCATGTATCTCCTTTCTGAACATGTCAGAGCAACAACACTCCACAGCCTCCTGCAGCAGCAAACTGTGCTGTTCACTTTGTGCACCGATGCTGTTTTAAACCTTGTCCCAATGATTTTATTGCACTTACTGCTCCCTAGCTCTTAAGAGCAGTTAGGTGAAAAGCAGACTATGCATCATTGCCTGAAAGATCAAAATATTTGCTACAATAATGACAAATCACAGCAATTAGTTTGTGCAGATCCCAGCAACACTTCACAATGTGAATGGATCAGGTTGTTCCTATATTTCAGGCACTGCCTGACCTCTGCCTACCTACCCCCTGTTACAGGAGAATTATATTTAAAACCACCATAATTGCCTTGATGACATGAGCTTCTCATTTGAAATCAATTAATTCAATTTCCTCTTCCGTGTTTCTAATATTGTTTCTAAAGTAACATGACAATTTAAAATAATTATATTTTAATTAGCACTGATTTTCAGTGGAAGTTGTGCATATCCACTTAACACCTTCCACATTAGTATCCAAATAAGCTCCCTGTGATTATCTGGGGACTCAAAAGCAGAAATGAGATACCGGTATAATCTTTGTTGAGCTCCTTATAAAGAGATTTCTAACAGGATATATGAGTATCACATATATATCCAGAACCACAAAAATATGCAAAATTAGCACAGATGACAAAAAACCCAAGCATATGAATTAGAATTCAGCATTATCTAACATTTGCTTACTTAATCTTTTTTAGTAAGTAATAACAGTGCTTTACAGGTTTACAATATACAAACAAATATATATATATTTTTTTTACACATATTCAAGAGTATTTTGTATTTTTTTTTTTTATTATTTATGTCCAGGAGTATTTAGAGAATAACTATTCAATACCTTGGATTTAACTTTGTGTATCACCCATTAGCACCCAAACACCCAGCGAGGTTACCCCTCTTGCCTTCATGACCGAAGCAGAGCTAGGACAGTCAAGGGTGAGTTAGCACCGCAAACAGGGGCCTTGGATGACTAGTCTCAGAATAGAAATTAGCATTGCTGCAGCTTAGGACAGATAATGTATTGCCAGATTTTCTGAAGATCACTCTGAAAATTTATGAAACAGTCCTTGTAATATTTCCCTCCCTCCTGCACAATGCACTATGTCCCCTCTCTACCCAAGCACAGCAGTGATTCCCCACAGCAGCCTCAGATCCCTGAAGATTAGGATTTCCAGCCCCAAAACCCACTGCAGCTAATGCTGTTTTGCTCCTTTGAAGTGTTTGTAACGAGGGATCCCAAAGCTTTTTTTAGCATCTCCTTTACAAGTTACTTGCATATAGCTGCATTCATTTCACAGATGCAGAGTTTCAGTCATGGACATTCACTGGGAATGAAAGTCAAATGTCCTAATTAGCCACACAGTCTACTAATCACTTCATTACCTTCATTTCCTGAAGCCAAAACAATTTAAGTCTGGGGGGGCTTGTACACAGCAGGATATTAGCTCAAATTAGGATACATAGTTAAAAAGGAAGCACATTCATTTCTTTAGAAAAGCCTTCTGCTTTGAACACAATGGCTTAAAAAAAAAAAAACCAACAAAGCCAAACCATAGCTAAGTAACGGTGGTACATAGCCACATACCTACGTACTTTTTTTGACAGCCCAAATTACGGAAGTGCTGATGCACCCAAAGGAAGAACAGTCATGCTGCTCCTAGACTAAAATTTTCTGTGAGCAACGCATTTTTCCGAAACAGAGAAAAGCTTTAGAAAGTAGGTTTTTAAATGATATGGCACTACTCCTAAAGGAAATATTACTGACAACAGCATGCAAATGTTTGGTATAGTGTTTGGCACAAAGTGAGAACATATGGTATTTAATGCAAGCAAATTAAACAGCTCTATGTTACAGTCAACTGGAGATGCATGCTACTGTAGCAATCCTAAAGCTGGTATAAACTATTTCCCTCAAGATTTGCACCTGTATGAATCTGGCTGAATATATGCACAGTTCAAGCAACTATGCATTGCTAAAATTCATCCAGGCTTTTCAAATGCATGCAAATTATGGAGTTTAGCTAAAATTTACAGGGAAGTATTTCAGTTTCGCCATTTCTGTTCCTGAACTCAAGCGGATGATACGTGACCTCATAACGGCAATCTGCACATCTGATTGATTGTCTTCTCTTCTATCATCATAGTGCTTTTCTATTCTTTATTTAATCTTAGTTGAATGGGTTTAAATTACTCTTATTCAAATGCATCAGCAACCATCTAAAGACAAGAACTATCCAAAACCACATGCTGCCTAAGAAAGTCTAGAAGAACCTCCCCAACCATGGTGACTTGTCTCATTGACAAGTCAAGGTTGCTCAATACCACACTGTACCCTGAGTTACCAGAATGATCCAAACCTGTCAAAACCGCATGTGTTTAAGCAAGTCAGGCTTGTGCATCACAGCTAGGGAAGACTTTCCACCTCCAGAGCAGAACTCATACTCTAGGCATGGGTTGATTTGGATTGACCACAGGCCAGCTTTTAGCTTTCAATGGCATCACCCTGCTGCAGGCTGCACTTCTTTTCCCACTAAAATACAGGCATTCTTTGTCCTGTAATTTTAACTCCCTGGATTTCCTTCAGCTTGCTGTTCCAAATCTGCCTTGCTAAAATCTGCCATGCAGTGCAAATAACCCAAACTAAATTTCCTGTGTAATAATATTATAATCACTGAATCTTCAGTTCCACCATATTCATCAGATTTGGCTCCTCTTCTAGGATAAAACCCAAAAGAAAATTCTCTCTTCACATCAGCTGCTCAATAGACTGTTCAGAGAGACAATTTTGTTTCACCTCTAGAAACACTTCAAGCTATTCTGAAAGTATTCTTGCAGTCATTGCCGATAAAGTAAACTAACCAAAATCAATGCTTCTAACTTCTTCGGCAAAATTCTAACATCTATACTGACTAACATTTTCTCTTCCCTTACCCTACCCTACAGACCTATAAACATTTAGCCCATCTGTGGAATTTTACATTACAATGTTCCTCTTAACCCGTCTTTGATGTAATAAGCTAAGTTACATATTACAACACCAAGAGAAATTATCTTTTTTTTTATTTTAGATTAGAGACAAAATTTTGTATCTTCACATATTTCATTACATAAGTCCTACTGAAATGAAGGATTTATTTCTAGACCTTAAAATTGGTGGGAATCAGTAATAGTATTAAAATAGGACGTTATATACTAGTCTTGAAACCAACATCAAAATGTTTCAGCTATTTTCATGCTAAATTCCCTCTCTATAGAAACACTACAGCTAAATTTGGTATGAACGGCAGATTCTTCTAGTAATACAGATCAGCATTAAGGACTCCAAACTAGTTCCTAAGAATTTAAGTGCCTGAACTGATTTACGACATGCCTTAGCTATAATCATCTTAATCTCTGTTCATTAACTTTCTCTCCTGCGAAAGGAATTGCCTTTATGGCTATAACACAAATTATCACTTGAAGTCTCCAAGTTGCTCACCAAAAAAAAAAAAAGAAAAAAAAAGAAAAAATCACAGAGAATGATCTACATTTTGTCTGATTAATAAATTAACTGCTTCTTTGGGCATTTTTATCTTTAACTATGAAAGAAAATGAAACATTTTTAACAAACATTTATGGAAGTTTGGGAAGCATAGCAAAGTGAAAGGATAGAGCTACACTTTCTTATTATCTTCATTTTAAAGAAGGAAGATGCATAACAACCAATATTTTAATCAACCTGGCCTCAAAGCCTCCAAATGGAAAGTTTAGCTGGGTACAAATTCTATGGAAGTTGAGACATTTCCATTTCCACGTTCATGCTAGACATAGTCTCAGCTGCAGATGATGGTTAGCATAATGTACAGGACACAAGGTTCTCCACTCATGTGAGGCTATAGTCCTCATGCAAGTGTCACAAACTCTTCCCCTCCACTGGGAAGAAGAGCACCTTCCCGAGGGCATGTTGGCACAGGTTACAAGTGTGCTTGTCTTGGCCATTGAGAATTCATCTGCACAAGTTGGCCTGACAATGCTTGCCAGAGCAAAGTGAAGTGGATATAACATAATGTTGTCATTTAATGTATTCAATGTACCTATTAATATTTAGTATAAAGAGATTCCCTGTAATAAATATGTATTTCTTTTTTACGATTTTTTTTCATGATCCAGTATTTTTTTTACTGTGTCTAGTCTATTTAGTGATTAGTCTAATTAAGTTTTAAAGGACTAACACTTAGTTAAGAAACAGTCCTTCATTAAACAGCAGAAATTCATTCTAATGGAGAATTTACCACTCAGAGCATCCTGAGCAATCCTAAACGTCACTGATAGTCAGTTTAGGGGTATGCAGCTTATTCACACATTTTGAAGTGGGACAGTTCACATCAGGTTATGCTATAGAAAACAAATGTGTTGCCAAGTAAACGGCACGTTTCAGTCTAGAATTTTTCTAAAGCTTAGCCTGTCTGAGAATAGAACGAAGCTTCACTTTTCATGACAAATAACATTATTCAAGCTTGCCATGAACAGCTAGCTCAGTGGTCAATTAAGAGCAGGCCAGCCCACTTTTTATGATGCTTTAAAATATTATTGAATTACTGCATCCAGAAATAGAAGCTGCTCACTGCACAATGTCACAGCACATGCCAGTAAGATACATGGCAAAGCATAAAAAATACATTCAAATGCCTTTAAAATTAAAATGCCTAAAAGTCATGCATTCAGTCTAAACACATGCCTTGGAAAAAACAGCACAGCCAGATCCAAGGTTTTCACACGTAGAAGTGAAACTCTGTATTTTTAGCCCTTACTTTTGCAGGTTAATTTGTACTGCAAGATTTTGAAGACTCCTAGGAGAGCACAGGGGAGAGTACATAATCATGGCAGCTCTGGTACATTCTGCGGGAACTTCTGTTTTTCCATTATTGTTGTTGTCTCCTCTCACCTGATTTAATCAACAGGCACATTCTATGTTAACAGTCAGCACCACTGTGTCAGAATTAGCAATAAATCAAATCAACACTATAAATATGCTGAAGATCACACAACACTGCCCAACTTTTGCTGCCAAGCAAAATCCCAGCAGTGACAGCTAAGGTGCTACAGCTTGCCAAAGGCACTGTATCAGCAATGCAAGTCCTGTGGAATGGAATCAGCAAAATTTGAACAAAATAAAAAATTGAAATAGTTGGGGATTAGGAGAAAAAAAAAAAAGGCAAAAAAAAAAAAAGCATCTTGCTAATTTACAGGTTTATCAACTGTTCTGAGAATAGTGTGGTGTAAGAGTGAAAGCTTCCAGGACAGGAAAACACACCTTGGAAAACAGAGCACCAAACTCAAAAGATTTAAGAAAAAAACACAGGTGACTTTCATACTAACACAAAGATTGTTATTAATTTATGAGTATATTTAAATAAAGTAACAGCTTTATATAACATTATCATAGGCTATCTCTGTATGGACCATCAGACATTATACCCTGAGACAAAGGAAAAAAAGCTCAATATAGAAAAAAATTCAACACACTTTTTCTGTGATAAACAACAGTACATTCTACAGATAATCTTTTTTGTTGTTGTCATAAGTCATATTAGCGTAAAGTCCCTAAGAATCCCCATTCTCTACTTGAAAACTTTCTACTCTGATATTTCTTGTCACTCAATAGATAACATTTTATGAAGGATCAGCAATCTTGACTAAACCAGAAAAGTGCATTTTGAATTGTAATCCAAATCGTAAGAAATTATTCTGAAATCTGCATCTCTTCAGAACAGCATCACCACATGCAGAGAAATACTGCATCCAAGCAGAAGTGGGGAAAAGGCACAAATTGTTCAATACAGGAGCTGCTTTCAGATCTTGGAGTTATTCAGGGTCAAATTTTATTTGCCATTTCTCACATGGGATATCTCTGTAGCAGTTCATATGGATTAGGGTTGTTTCATAGAAACCATCAACCAAGTTAATAACTGAAAGTGCATTTCTCTAAGCCTATGCCAATGCGTGCTAGAAGGAACCCCAGGTGAGGGTGACATAGCCTTAGCAGGAGCCAGAACAAACCAAGCGGCAACAGCAACAAGGCTTTGCCTTCAGATGATCACATTAACTGGAGGGCAATGAGAGCACAGTGCATTTCCCTCCATTAAACTTAGAATTATATAAATTTGCTGCTGCTGAGGGTAGAGGGAAAAGAAAGAATATAGACAGAAAAGCAATGCAACTTACTGACAGATCTTGTATAAAACTATATGGTTTTGCAAATATTTCATGTAATTTAGGTTTTGAGTTTATACAAAAGTATATCTCCATCCCCCAGGACTATTCATTGCATGTGTTATTTTTAAAATGACTGTTACTATTCACCTAATAAGACACCTACACATTTAGCTAATGCAAGAAGCCTGGTGACGTAAGATTATAACATTAGCATACAAGGCTTCTCATGTATAATTTATAGGTACCATATTTTAAACAATTTTTTCCCCTTCTTGGATGCTAGACATAGTGTTTAATTTCAGCTAATCCTTTCATCTTTTTCTATCTAGATTGTGAAGGTCAAACCACATGCAATATTTCCTATATAACCTGAACCAAGGTCAGCCTTTGGATTTCATGATTAAAATTTCCCTTAGGAGGATAAAGTAGGAGGTAGCAATCAGTTCACCTCCCAAAACTAAGCTCAACTTATTACAGAACCCTTCCATACTAAAACGCCTATGCTGAAAAAGAAAACAACACTTGTACTGTAATTTTTACCTGTTCAAGAGCAAAGATGAAGAAATTGCACAGCACACATGATGGGATCTTCCCTTTAAACTCCATCCTGTATGATTTGAAACAGGGGTTATAAAACTAGTCCTTTTGCTTTTTCTTGGTTGCCTTTCCACCAAAGATAGATTGATACACTTATGGCCACACATGACAATATATTTCTAACAGTACTTTGTGTATAAATTCAATGTTAGAGATTATAGTGGTTTCTTCAGAGGAAAAAGCATCCTCCCTGTGTATGTTCTCCCGCTCAAAGCTGACAAAGTTTGAGAGGTGAAGGATCAAAGTACTTGATATTTGAAAATTTCAGTCTAATTGCTTCTTTCAATTCACAGCCTGCTGCTACAGACACATGCACGGGGAACTGAAAGAAAGCCACCTCTTCTATGACTCATGCCCATCTGCAACCCCAGCAGCTTGCAACAAACTCTGCAGGCAGGGAGGTGGCAGTGGTGCTGCCTGGGGCTGTAACATCTCATACCTCAAACTCACATTTGCTTGTGCCAAGCTGCTCTTTGCTTTGTAATTAGATCATCTTTCCCCCATAACTGCAATGAAAGCAGAAGGGTTTCTACATGAGCGCTCATCCTGGAGAGCAGTTCCTCAATCATCCCCTGCACAATGTGGCTTGGTAATGCCCACCATGCCCTCTGGTATTAAAATTCTTCAAATGTCTTTTTTTCCCTCTTAAAATACAGTCTAAAGGAACAGATTCAGACATTTAGCACAGGCAATTCTGGGGGAGTCCTGAAAATCCAAGCCTCTGCGCCATATCTCCAGGCCCTCCTGCATTTTGTTCTCCCTTAAAACATCAGTCATAACAGGAAAGTTTTGCCAAGTTCCTTGCCTGCTGCATACATAAACCATCACACGCTTGCTTTTGACAGACCTGTAATTAGGAAAGCAACTCATTAATCAAGTGATGTTAGCAGTAAACAAAGGATATCATGACTTTTTTCCCCCACCCCAATGAACACCAGATACTTTTTCGTATTATCTTAGGTCAATATTTTTCATGTCTTAGGCTCAAACCATAAATACCAGAGTAAAGAATATTTCACCTTTCTTGCATTGAGAACAAAATATTTCAGACTTATAACCAGGAGAAAAAGTGAGAGAAACCTGTAACAATTCCAGTAAAGCTTTTCTGCAATTTTTTTGTTTAAATTTCGCTACAGTATAAATAACATGTAAACATCCCAAGAATGTCCATGTCCATACAGCAAAAATAAAAAGAGGAGGTGGCTGTGGTTTTTGCTGTTGTTTGGTTTGGTTTTCTTGGGGCTTTTTTTTTTTTTTTTTTTTTTTTTTATTTTTTGTTTTTTTTTTTTTTTTTTTTTTTTTTGGTAGTTTTTGTTTGGTTTTGTTTTTTGTTTATTTGTGGTAATTTAAAGGTATTCTTAAGAAAACATTTGTATAAACTTTTGTTAAACATGGTGTAGGAGGACTTGAAGAATATATATATTTGGAAAGACACCTTGCATATCTGCCAATGAATAAAACATTGCCCTTTGTGTGCACATTAAATCATGCAGTATGACTAACCTGGGAATACTTACTGGTTTTTCTAAATTTCAGAAAATTAGTGGATTAGTTTGAGTCACCATTAATAAAAGACAGACTGTCACCTTAAAACTTCGTTAGAAAGAAATAAACCAACACAGAGGCTTATGAAAACTACTCTGGCCGGTTGCTCTGTCCCTGACGGTAAGAACAACATCTGTAAACTTGGTGGCTTTATTTTGTTAGACCTTTCTTTGCACTTTTACCATTATTTTTGTTGAAAACAAGAAAAAATAATTCAGATTTTCTTACAACACTTCATTTTTTTTTAAACTACTTAATGGGAACAAAAAATAAAAATGGAAACATCACAACCACTTACTCTGCATTCTCCTTAGGAAGCAGGGAAACCACACCTCAGGTACCAATGCAAATATTGCAGTTCAGTTGCCAAGCAACCCCTTATCTTCTGAAATTCATGTTCAAGTAGCTATAAAAAATCACTCATTCAAAGGAACCAGAAGACAAAAACAAGTTGTACCTACAGCATCCTGTTCTGTTAAGCAAAGTGTGAGAAGCAAAACCTAAACCCCGACCAAGGATTCCTGAATGTAAACAAATGGAAATCACAATATTAGCTGTAGGATGCCAAAACTACCTTTTTCTCATCAAAGAAGTGGAGCACTGTTGCCATTTGTGCTCTCCAACACACACTCTGGGAAGTGAGACTTCAGGTACCAGCACCCAGTGTGACCCATCCCCTCTCCAGTGCACCAAGTCGTCTTGATGGACTTCAAAATATTATTTTCTCTTTTCTATGGGATAGGAATTATAGGAAATATGTGACCCATCTCCTCTCCAGTGCACCAAGTCGTCTTGATGGTCTTCAAAATATTATTTTCTCTAGACTATGGGATAGGAATTATAGGAAATATCAGCAATAGTGATCAAAGATGGCTGACCTAAATGGCAGTCAAACATTTACATAGGTGTTTCTAATAATTCAGATAAACTTGATCACAAGTACAATATTTAAGCATCACACATCCTAAATTCTATTTGGGTGGGGCGTCATTCTATTCTTTCATTACTATAAGTGAATAAAAGTGAATTATATCAGTCCACAGAAAGTATGATGTGAAATCAAGTACTGCATTTTTAATCATGTAGCTCGTTTTTATTCATACATCTGCTATGAGAACTGAACAGCTAAGCACCACAAATTTTAGTGAACTATTTGTGCATTTCTCAGTTATTTCCCATTTCCTGTAGTACGCATTCCACAAATATGAATAACTTATGTACATGTACTTTTGCACACACAGACGTGGATACATATACGCACTTACACATATGAATACAGATATGAAAAGGTCAATATTAACTCTCTTCCTCTTCTAGTACTTTCAAAATTGAAACATCTTTTTTGGACATTTGACATTTTTGGAACAGAAACTCATATGGGTTTTCAATCATAAGGAAAATAAATATATCCAGTTTGAATCAAACGTGTTTTACCCGGTATGTTTATTTTTCTGTCCAGAAAAAAAATACTCAAAGATGTTCTTATTTAAAACCAATTACTGAGATAATAATATTTAATTTCTTCCTTTTTGGTGGCTCTGAGAGGGTATAACCAGAGTCCATCAAGCCTTATATAGTCTTACTACTGATATATTCTATTATAGCATATAATGGTCTTACTGTTATCTGCAGTTGCCTTTCTTTGAATCCTTAATCATGAGGTATCTTTTCCATTACCTCCTTGAAATCTCTTTTCAAACACTGAGAACTGCAGTCTGGAGTAGCACAGCTGCAGGTGGACTGGTGTGGGCATCCTCTCTGGAAACAGCATCCCAGGAGAGACAGCTCTTTACTGTACACAGACACAGCAAATAATTACTGAGAGGAACACACCAGTACCACCACACAACCAACCAAAACCACAGAGAAAAATAAATAAAAATAAAAGAACAAAAATAGAAAGATATTTTCGTATTAAGAAGACTTTAATCAAAACCGTATCTTACAACAGACAAGAGACAGCATGGGGAGTACAAGAACTTCAGATAGTAAATTATATTGTATTATTTCTGAAAGTCTCTGATTGAAAGATTTGATTTTATTTTATCTCTTTTAAAGACAGAATCTTTTAAACTATAATCAGCCTTTGTCACTATGCTGGTCCGTAATACCATGTCTTTCACTAATCTTTTCTTTCTCCATGTTTTGCTTTGCTTTTCAGATATTACCTTTTCCAAGATAATAAAGATACACCTACTGAAGGTATTTTTTCCATTGTTTTTCACACATACAGTTTTTAGCAAAGTGCTGGTATAGGAAAATAATTGTATGAGAGTTATCTGGGGATGAAAGACAAGCAGAGAGCCAAAGATTGGGGGAATGGTTCATTGTGCCACATTCCTCCACCCACAGCATCTTCACTTGGGGAGCTGCAGGCATTAGAAGAAACATGCATTAGAAACCATGAAATGCAAGTTGGGTGGAAAGTTAAATATTCGTTGGGGAGATTTTCCCTGAAAATTAAGAAATACTTGGTTTCCTTGCAAAAACACAGCCTCTGTAATCCAAGACTTAAGCCTGAGGAGTTCAAAGCTAAAACTACCAACAGAAGCCAGAGTGCAAACAAGAGTCTCTTTGCTCTTACCTTCATCAGGGAGCTGCCAACTGGAGCGTGGCTTTCATATCTGGCCAAAGCCCTGTTGTTCATTTACAAGTTTTCTGCAACAAAACACAAACAACTGGTCATGAAGGATGTCTGTGTCACCTCTAACACACTGTCAACAAGTTCTTACAGTTAACTGCAAATAAAAGCTTAAGAAATAGATCTATGGTACAATTGTTCACAAGAAGGCCGACAGCAAACTCCTGCATAAATCCTTCTACTTCATATATATATATATAGATACATACACACACACGTATGTGCGTATGATGAGATTAAGATAAGAAGTCTAAGACAAATATTCACATATATATTTTATATATATGAATTTTCAGGAAGTTTGAAGTCTCATATTTTCTGCTCTCAAGCACTGCACATTTTAAAGTTCTTAAGAAATCAGGTCATACCAGTACATTCTTCTTCCTTTCCAGTTTCTCCTGCACTTGGGTTTATAAACCAGGACCCTCTCTAATGCAAAATAATCAATAGCTTCACACTGGTTTTAACTACATGCACTTTCTGTCCATGCGATCCAATCATAATAAGCATTTTAGCTACCTTTTTTTTTTTTTAAAAAAAAAAAAAAGAAAAAAAAACCCACATATACAGACCATTTCAAAATTTTTAAATGCTCATTTATCTGTACAAAAAGTTACTGACCTTGGCCAGGCTAAATAGCTAAATCTTGACCACAGATTAAGGTTTTATAGCTTCTACAATACCAAACCACAGTAATTTAATTTGTAAGCCCCAGTCCCAGAAAAGAGAGATGAAGATGGGACCTGGAGGAACCATGTCCTACAAATCTTGATGTTCAAGGTAAATGATCATATCTATCCTCCCCCATATCCATATATTTCCTACCTTGCATCCTTCCTATCCATTAAGCAAAGATCTAATGTAACAGACTCTCAAAGCCCTAGCCTCTCTTTATACCTCCGAAGTCTATGTAGTTTCTACCTAGGGAGCAAAATAGTAAAGGTTTTATATGTTCTTATTTGCTTAGACTGTCCCTTTATTGCTACACAACTAAGCATCATCCTCACATCTTTTGCAGCTCAGAAACCCACCATTTCCTATGGATTCACTACCACCACCTGTGTACCATAGTCTGAATATCTTTTTTTTCTCCCTTTTCCTGCTTCTTTGGGTTGGTTTTGCTTTCTACTATTTCTGTAGCCACTGAACAAGTTCCAGTCTTCAGTACATCTGTGACAAAACTTGTGTATAGCTGATCATCTCCAACAGCCAAAAACAAGTTTTCAGAATTTGCACATTTTTATGTTCCCATGTAATTTTAATTATCTTTCAGGTCTGGTTTATTAGAAGAAACATTTCAAGTAGAAAATTCTAAGTGTGCCAAATTTTCTTACTTTTTAAAGTGATATATTATCCTTTGAAAAGGAGTGACAAATGTTATTGGGAAGTCAAATGAACTCAAAGCCCAATACAAGCAAGCATTTTTATATAACTCTCTTCTTCCTACCTTACACCTATTCATACTGTCACATTCAAAATACATTTCCTAGCTAAAAAAAAAAAAAAGCAACTTAAAAGGCAATAAGAGAGTTAATACTAAATGCTGCCTTTTTTTTTAGTTTTTTGTTTGTTCCTTTTTTTTTTTTGTTTTGCAGTTTTGTTTGTTTGTTTCTGGTGTATTTTTTTTTTTGTTGTTTTTTGGGTGTCTCCCCCCCTCTGGGGTGTTTTGTTTACTTTGTTGGGGTTTAGGTTTGGTTTTTTTTGGGGGGGTTGGTTGACTTGGTTTTGGTGGTAGATGTGTTTTGTTCTGCATCCCCAATCCCTCCAAATATCACGTACACACAAGATGCAGAATTGGGAAGATCACAGGCTCACAAGAACATTTAGAGCAGAATTCTTTACTAGTCACCTCCTGACATGATTTAAGCTCAGTCAGCCACGCAGTTTGCTCACTCTCTTTCTTCCCCAAAGCTCCCAGGGCGATGGGGAGGAAAATCAAAAGAATGCAACTCCCACAGGTTGAGATAAGAACAGTTCAGTTCTAAGTATTATACTAAGGTACAATACAAATCACTACTGCTACCACCAATAATAACACAAGAGAAATACAAGGAAAGAGAATACAACTCATCACCACCCAATACCAAGTCCGACCACACAGTGCATCCCCACACCCTTCTGTGCCTCTGCTCTCCATTTTTTTTTTTATCCTGGACATGACATGCTGTGGTACAGAATACCTCATTGGGCAGTTTGTGAGGGGCTTTTTTATTTTTTTTTTTTTTTTTCTCTCTTGCTTTAAATCCTTCATGTCTGGGTTTAAGCATATGCTGGTAGGAAGCATGCTAGATAACACCTGCCATAAAGCAAATGCAAGTTAATGCCAAATATTTTTACCATATGTAAATTCATACATAATGGTATCATCCCACAAGTGTCAGTCTTCACAGGAAAATGCTCTGAACACACCACCAAAGATTTGGAAGTCAGATGCAGGGACAGTGCGAATGAAGACCTTGGGCCCACTGTAGGAGAGGATCTGGTTCAAGACCATGTTAGGAACCTGAACTTATACAAGTCCATGGGTCCTAAGGGAGCTGGCAAATGAAGTTGCTAAGCCACTGTCCATTGTATCTGAAAAATCATGGCAGTCAGGTGAAGTTCTCAATGACTGGAAAAAGGGAAATATAAGCCCATTTTCAAGAAGGGGAAAATGGATGACCCAGGGTACTACAGACCAGTCAGTCTCACCTCTGTGCCTGGCAAAATCTTGGAGCGGATCGTCCTGGAAGCTGTGCTGAGGCACATGGAAACAAGGTGTTTGGTGACAGCTAGCATTGCTTCACTAAAGGGAAATCGTGCTTGACCAATCTGGTGGCCTTCTATGACAGGGCTACGGAAAAAATGGATAGGGGTAGAGCTATAGGTTGGGCAGAGAAGAGATTCAGAGCAACCCTACCCAGAAGGACTTGGGGGTGTTTGTCAATGAGAAAATGAACAAGAGCTGTCAGTGTGGGCTTGCAGCCCAGAAAGCCAACCATATCCTGGGCTGTATCAAAAGGAGTGTGATCACCAGGTCAGTGGAGGTGATCCTGCCCCTCTATTCTGCTCTCATGAGACCTCACTTGAAGTATTGTGTGCAGTTCTGGTGTCCTCAACATCAAAAGGACATGGAACTGTTGGAACAAGTGAAGAGGAGGGCCGCAAGGATGATCAGGGGACTGGAGCACCTCCCGTATGAGGATAGGCTAAGAAAGTTGGGGCTTTTCATCTTTGGAGAATAGAAGGATGTGTGAAGACCTCATAGCAGCCTTCCAATATCTGCCTATGAGGATGCTGAGGGGAGTATCTTCATGAGGGACTGTACTAAGAGGACAAGGGGTAAAGGGTTCAAACTTAAATGGGGGGAGTTTAGATTAGCTATCAGGAAGAAATTCCTTCCTGCGAGGGTGGTGAGGCACTGGAATGGGTTGCCCAGGGAAGCTCTGAATGCTCCATCACTTGCGGTGCTCAAGGCATCGTTGTACATAGCCTTCAGTTGCATAGTTTAGTGGGAGGTGTCCCTGGCCACTGCAGAGGGTTTGTAACTAGATAATCATAAGGTCCTTTCCAAACCTAACTATGATTCTATGGACTACTTGTGATTTTTTTCCTCTCCATATTCAGCATGATGGAGTACTACATATTTGCAATGTAAGAATGATATACCCCCATTTATTGCAGATATGGTGAGTTATGTTTTCCTGTTTTGTCCAAGTCAAAGCTGGGTATAATATCTTGGAAAATTAGTATTTGAAAAGCTGTTGTGAGTAAATACTATCAGTGTCCATTAACATTGGCTATACTGTTTGGTGGAATGATCTTGGTTTATAATGTTCTTAGCTTATAAAAATGATTTTTGTAGAGGCACTATTTATATGAGCACTAAGCATCCTGACAGAACCCTCTAAATAAATTGATTTTATTAATAATATAATAGATCACTAATGACAATTGTACTTGAAAAAAACTTACATATTGTAACCGGGCATTCCTTCTGACTTGAGTACCATACAGTAATTTTAAGTATTTCTAGGTTTATTAAGAAGATTAACGAGTAAATATGTAATGAGAATGCATGCAGGCACCTTATGGGAAGTACTGCAGAATAATAATGGGCTTAAACAGAGTTATGTGTAGCAGTTCTCTGTTTTGTCCTTAGCCAGAGCTGGCTGCTCTTTGTGGTGTGACTAGTTTTTTAATCTAAAGTAATTTTTAGCTTAATGATCTGTTTATACTGTGAATATTATGTAGATTATTTCACTAGTTCTAATAATGTCTTTTCAGTCATAACCCACAGTATCAGAGTTATGGCAGTACTGGCAGTTTTTGGAAGTGTCATTGGTTCAGCAGTAGCAGTCATTTTTCTCCTTGTTAGTAGCTGTTGCAGTGCTGTGGTTTTGACTTTCGGCCTGGGAACAGTGCTGCTAACACCTGTGTTTTCGGTTACTGCTTAGCAATGTTTTGGTTTGACCAAGGACTTTCTGAGACTCATGCTCTGCCAGGGCGGAGTGGAAGCTGTGAGGAAGCATAAATTGGAACACCTGGGTATAAGCACTTCTCCTGATCCCCTTTCCACCTCTCTTCCAGTGTGCACAAATAGCTCTACCCTAACACATGCTATTAAGATGACACAAATGCAATTACTTCTCTGGCTATTAGCACTGACTTCTTTCTGCCATGAAACACAGCCACTGAGCTTACATACAAAAAGTCTTGATAAGGATTTTCAGGCTGAGGAGGAAACTAAGGCATCGAAACTTTCCAGGAAAACAAACAATTTTATAAACGCTTGCTTTTCTCTCCAAATCCTTTGATCTTCATGACCCAGTCTAATCAAATGGGTGTTTTTTTGACATCACCTGGTAAAACTGAAATAATTTAAATGCCAATTCCTTTGATCTAGCAAAGAGAATAGATGCACGACAAATCAGAAATATCACATATACTCTACCTCAAAGCCAGATAAAGAGCCACACAAATGCCACAAATACAATTTTTGATTTGCGTTTAGGAGCTTATACAAACATCAGGCCATTAACATTACATAATGCTTTGACATTGCGCACATAAACTCTCCTACAGAATGCATGTCCACAGCCTCTGTGGAAAACAGCAGTGTTACAAGTGCCTCCTGGTTGAACAAAGCAGGAAACTCCTAAGGTGTAAAAGAGAAAACACAACCTGAGGCTGCTTATTAGCATATAGAAAACTAGGGTTATTTAAACTTTTTTGCATTCTCTGGTGCTTTAATACTGTACCAAGGAGGTCCAATCCTTGCCTTGGGAACATATCTGGACACTATTCAGATTATTTGCCAACCTATATAGCATCCTCTTATACTATTAGTTCTCTAGAAAGGGATTTCTGGTTTTCATAGCTCAGTAAAGTGGAATCACTGATTCTGAGTGGCATTTAATAATAATTCACACACAGCATAAGAAAGAAACCCCACAAAGAAGTTATTTAGGAAATTACTAAGGGAGAATTAGTAATCTATGTAAAGTGCTGCAAGTAAGGTTGAATTATACATCATGGGTCTTGTTTAGGTAAACATCATTTTGAAAATTGTTGGATTTATTCTGAAGAAAAAGGAAAAGTGTCAGAAAAGGCCTAGAAAAATAAACCCCCCTAAACACCTAATCAAATGGCTTTTGAGCTGCAAGCCACCTTCAAAGTTGATTTCTGATGTTGACTCCTGCCTATTTGTTGCCTGTTATCCTAGCAAAATGCCCATGGAGCTAAGCCCCTCTGAAAATTAGATCAGCACATCTCAGAAAAACATATACTGCAGTTAAATAGAGGTAACTATTTTTTTGATGATTTACCTGAGGCTTGTATCTACTCCCAGTGATCTAGATGAGGTCTTGTCCATAGATTCCACCAATGAGAACGGGAGTTGATATTGTAAGGTTAAGAAAGAGCCAGAGTAGTGATATGAGAAAAAGGTACAGAATGAATATCAAGAGCAACAAGATATCATTGCAATTTATTTCTGTTGTGATAAAAGATAATTAGCATACTTATGTACAGACTCATCAAGAGGGACAATCAGCAGAAGAAAACAGTGACCAAATTATCATCTTTCTGGATAGGTTCCAAAAAGAGATTTTGAGAATCCAGCTTAGGTGTTTAAGTGCATCAGTCCAAGCTGCAGTGGTGAAAGCCCCTGCACACCACAGCTGTGGGTCCTCAGCTTTTCAACCAAGAAGGAGCTCAACATCCACCTACCCAAGGGACCCACCCCAGCCCCACCAGTCTCAATTTTCAGTACAAGCACTAGATGTATGCCTGACCAAAAACAAGGATTTGCAAGAAAATCTTTAAAATGATTCAGAATATTCAGCAAGTTCAAACAGCGCCCATCAGGAGGAAAAGCAAACGCTTTCATTCCCCTTATGTGTTTGCTAGGACAGACCATCTTCAAGTAAAAAAAAAAAATGTCCAAAAAGGAATGAAACCTGGGTCTTCAATATATTCGGCACATCTTACTGTCGTGGTTTGAGGCCCCTCAAACAGTTCTGCGCACTCCCCCCTCTTTCTTCCTCAGTCCCGGGGAAATGGGAAGGAGAATCAAAAGAATGCAACTCCCACAGGTTGAGATAAGAACA
>JASSUY010035073.1:7740-47358 GCA_032466535.1 Forpus xanthops | reverse complement strand
CCCTATAGGCCCCCTTCAGATACTGGAAGGCTGCTATGAGGTCTCCACGCAGCCTTCTCTTCTCCATGCTGAACAGCTCCAAGTGTCTCAGCCTATCTTCATAGGAAAGGTGCTCCAGTCCCCTGATCATCCTCATGGCCCTCCTCGAGACTTGTTCCAACAGTTCCATGCCCTTTTTATGTTGAGGACACCAGAACTTTGCAAGAGCAGAGAGATTATTATTGTTCAGCAAGAGAGGGAATTTGCCTTTTTGCAGTATGTGGCGACAGGTAATTTCTGGTCCGTATTCACTGCAGTTTCAAGATATTGCTGAAAGGAAAATTACAATACCTTTGTGTACCTCTCAGTAAAGTTATTAGTTTTTTTTGTTTTCTTTTACAGATTCCTGGGCGTCAATATAGCACATTAAAAGAAAATAATTTTAAAAACTTGATGATGAGGATCTGTTGTGTACTAGGATAAGGGGAAGCAGAGGAGGATTTAGAAGAAATTGAGTCTAGTCAGAATTAAATGCCCCCACTTTGACTCACCTGAAAACAGTGAGAGTTGAGAAGTAGGAGATTGCAGATGAGTGAAGAGACTTTAAAAAATAATTAACACAGAATCTAATATTATTTGCTAAGAAAAAGTCTAAGAATGTGTCAGGATGTTGATACTAACAAGTCAAGCATTAGCATGTGGATTTGATTTTCTTCTGGTGCACTGTTCATTTGTGGGAACAGTCTTATGGACAGTCTATGACAAAGATGACAGGCATAAAATGATAAGCTGGAGAAGTGGGGATTAATAAGAGATTTAATTGAGGATAGAATGAGAGAGAATTAATAGCAACTTGTAATCACAATTCCTTAATCTGCAGGTTTTATTCTAAGGCTTACTCCAAACATTACCTCACAAGCTTCTTTCAGCTGTTGTGAAGATGCTTTTGTGAAGTGATCTCTTCTTCTACCAAATCATGTTCTGAGGGAACATATTTTTCTCCAGTAGTTTAGATATCATATATATTAAGTCTTCTGATTTTCACAGAGGTTATGTCAAGACCATATAAGAGCTACTAACGAAGCCTAGACTATTTAATTATTCACTCTACTTAAGTAGCATTTCAATAAATAAAACTCCTAGCCATCTTGTTGCTGTCTGTTGTTCTCATATGAGAAATAAATAAGGATGATTAAGAATTTATAAATTGAGATAGATTTATGAATTTATCTCTGCTTGATTATAATTACAGTGAGCCAAAAATGGGAAACTCTACTGTTGTCCATATACACACAGAAGAACAAAATCAATATATTAGTGTCCGAGATATAGAAGGAGTTTGCTTTTTAATATTATTGTGTTAAAGAACTGAGGTTCATGGATTAAAGCAATCTGTGAGGAAAAAAACCAATACAATTCAGGAGAACTTCAGTTCAATCTTTTTAGGCACTTGAGAACTGGGGTGATAATGAAATGAGAAATAGCTTTCTAGAACAAGTAGGGATAATGCTTTTCCTGGGTATAGCATGCTAATAAAACAAAGCCAGAATTGTAGGTATAACACAATAAAACAGAAACACAATTTTTCTTCTGCAGAACCCCTAGATCATGATGCAATAAAGGCAAAAGGAGCAGAGAGGATAAACAGCTATGCTAGCTTAGGATAGTACTTGAATTTGTGAAGCAATAGTCATAAATGAATCCACCTGGATAGCAGGAGGTTGCTGGGACATTGGACTCTCTGGATAATCAACATCAAATGTGGAGTCTGATTCCCTTCTATTGCCCGAATATTTCTTCCACCTGTGGACCATAATATAAATCGCTGAAGCATACCATGAATTCAGCTTCTTTACAAAATGTTTAGCAATAAAAGTCCATGAACACTTATAAAAATGTAAATCCTTATACTATATCAAAACCCCCAGTCAGCCTAGATAATATAACCTTTATGACATAAACTGACATGAAAAAAGATGAAAAATGTGCATCAAATATGGAAAAATAAAGTGATTCCTACCTTTAAAAATGCTAGATCATCTAAACAAAATTGCAAATTATTCTACTGTGAAAATACGCCAAAATAATAGAGCGTGAAAACTCAGTTCTTAACCAGTTGCTTGTTTGCAAACACTTTATGTCTCTCTTCACTGTTTTCCCTCAGCATAACTATAACTGTCATGCAAGAAAATATCCATGCAACACCTAACTAAAATGCTGATCTAGCCCTTCCAAACACAGCATAACATGTGAAACAATGCCTTACTAAGTAAACTGGAGGTCCAGAGAGGAAACTTTGGTACAGTTTCCCAACGAGTTGCAAAACCCCAAACTACAGCCTAGCAGCACATCTTCCTTGTAATCTGATGACATGTCCTAGAAGTCGTGGCCCAGTTTCACAGTATTTCCCTGGCAGATCGAGAGACTAAGGAAGTCCTTGATTGGAGTAATCATTACTTAGCAACAACTAAAACCATCAGTGTTATCAGCATTGTTCCCGGGCTGAAAGTCAAAAACACAACACTGCATCAGCTGCTAAAGAGAAAAACTACTGCTACTGTTGAACCTAAGACATTCCCTTACTATAGTAAACTTGAACACAGAAGATTACTTTTCTGAGGCAGATCTTACATTTGCAAACAATGTTGTAAACCAATAAAATTGTTCAGTGCAATTTATATGGGCTCAAAATACCTGATTATGCTGACTACCAGCTAAAGTATTTGGGAGCTATAGGATGGTGCCTGTAGTACCTACATGAGGCACCCAACTAGTGTTACAGAGTCAGATTTCTAATGTAGCCATTGAAGAAAGGTAGATGCTTCCTGAGGCACATAGAACATCACATTTAGATGCACAAAACTAAATGCTGTGATTGTGTGCCTACACCCTGCAAGGTCAAACACAGAATAAAGATCACTTGTTTATTTTTTTAACATCTATTCATTTTTTTAACATATATTTTGCTTAAGAGGACACCATTTTATAAACATGACCGGCAGAGGGAAGTATCTCTCTATGTTTTGAACTTGTGGAATCTCACCAAGCAGGGACAGCCTGGGCTTGCGCCTTGAAAATAGATACTGCATCCCTGAAGTGAAACTGTTTTAAGAAAACAATCTAAAAGACCTTATGTAGTGTTTACCTATGCTCTGCAGTGGGGCACTGTGGAGACAGAACATCATGTTATTTAAGGTTCACATGTATCATGTTTAAAATACCACAAAATAGCACGGTGAAAATACTTTCTAGAGGTAAACAAAAAAAAAAGGTTAAAAAAGTCAAATAACAAGTCTGCTTGTGCAGCTCACCCAAACTTCTGTGTGAGATGATGAGAAAAAATTAAAATGTGACTGTCTTGTGTGACTGAATTTATCTGGTCAGGAGAGGTGCTGGAAGAAAGTGACAGGGAGTAAGGGAAAGCTGTTCCTCAGGCTACAATGGTACAATCATGTGGCTGTTTTTTCTTAGCCTTGCCTATAGCATTTGCCTTTCTCAGACAAATTGAGGATGTTTCAGGTCCTGACTGCAAAGATCAGTTAGAAGGAATGAAAACTTCACTGTGGCTTTGGAAGGCACAAAAGATTTCTTCTCACTGCCAGCATTTCTTGGAAACACTGCACATAGACTGGGATCCAATTAGGTTTGGCACTGCAGGGGCATAATAACCTGTTATATTCTCCACCACAGCTGTCTGTCTTCGGTATAAGATGAAGACAGATCCTTGATAGGCAGATGGAGGTTGACAAAACAATGGTCATGAAAGGAGGTGGTAGGGGCAGTTCCTCAGCCCATTCTCAACATTTCCAGGAAGATCAGAGCAATGACAGATTTCAACAACTGAGATAAAAGAGGTCACTGAAGCGATACTGCAGACATAAGAAGCAATGCACACTGCAAGTTTGTCATGCTATCATTTGTAGGGCTTCAAGAAAGATGTATTTTTATTTTTATTGGAGATATTTTATACCTCTTCTCCTAGCTGTTTTTCCACATCCAGATAAAAGGGGAAGTACCTGGAATTTGGTCAGAGTGCTATCTTCAAC
This sequence comes from Forpus xanthops, assembly GCA_032466535.1. NCBI lineage: Eukaryota > Metazoa > Chordata > Aves > Psittaciformes > Psittacidae > Forpus > Forpus xanthops. The sequence goes on along the minus strand of JASSUY010035073.1, from coordinate 43,333 downwards.
TTGACAAATATTTTTCCAAGACTCCTAATTGCTGTTTTGAAATGATAGGCTACAAAAATAAAAAAAAAAAAAAAAAACAACCCAAACCAAACAACAAACCAACCTGCTAACCACAAGTCCAGGTTTACTTTAAACAATGACTCAGATGGGAGGGTACTGGTTATTGAACAGCCAGGTTTTGATCCTGCTGCAGCTCAGCAAGAAACCTGCTAGCAGAACTCAGTTATGCTTGTGCTGGCTTAGTTCTAGCACTGTGTGTGATTTGAGGCTAGAAAACTTTTGAATGGTCAGAGTCAGAAGAGGAGTACTCTTTGTTTCTATACATACAGCAATATCCTATGATTGGAAGTCAGCTGCCCAAAGGCAGCCAGTAATTACTGAGAGACCATAGTAGAAATTTACAGATTCCTCCTACATCTCGAGTGATCATAAATTAATCCTTCCTCTGTTCTTGAAGACATAACAAAGGGATGTATTACAGTGCCAGATTTGCCAGCCATGGCCAATCTTTTCTTCAGGATAAAAATGTTTACTTCCAGTAAAGATTCTTACATGTTACACAGAGTTTGCACTGGTGACCTTTCCTTATCACCATATAATTGCAACATTATCTTTCTCTGCGAGCCACAGGCTTCCTTGCATCAAAGGAATGGAGTCTTTTTTTGCGCTTAACTTGAAGGGGAGTGATATTTTAAAATCCCATGAGTACATGAACAATAATTAATAGCTCTTAGGATGAAATATGGTTTTGGAGCCTCAGTTCTTCAAAAGAGAACAGCAGCAAACTGAGGCTTAAATTGTCACTCATCAAATAGGTAATGACACTTTTCCAAGACTGTCATTTGATCACTAGTCCTTGTAATAGTTCTGTTAAGTACTACTTTGGCCAAGTGTCAGGTTTAGCAAACACTGTGTAATTTAAATCTTCCAAGTAGATTGTACAAGAATGCACACCAACTAATCAGTGCAGGGGTGAATAAAGGGAAAAAAAAACCCTCCACAGTGTTGGATTTCAGTCACGTATTACTATCAGTAACACTGTCTTTGTTCTGTAGACGACAGGTATTTATTTACACAGACTGTATCTGAAAACTGGGATGTGATGGTTTATCACAGCTAGATCTAACTGTTCCGCTTCTTTTGATAAAAGGTGTGCTTTTCTGTCTTAAGAGTTGATTTGCAGCAGTTTCAAATGCTTTGCTACTTCTCTGATTTATGGAGAATTTTACTAGGTCACAAAGGGGTCATGTCTCAGAAGACAATAAAATGAGATCCTCATCAGAGGATCCTTCTCATCACAGAATATGAGATCCAAAGATAGGGAATTAATAGATAAAGAGCTTCTAAAGTGGTCCTAGCTGTGTTTCAGAGAGAAGTCAGTGTATCTACCTTGGAGTAAGTCACCTCTTCTGTTTATGATTTAAACAAAGCCTTTTCACAAGGCTATACCTAAGGTGGCATAGCCAATAGACCTACAGGGATGCAGGCATTGCACATAAGAGAACGAGAGCAAAATTAGTGTCTATATCTGTACAAAGAGGAAAGCATTGAACAGCCATAATTGAGGTCATGACAGAAAAAAATATGGATCACTTAAGTAGTTAGGGATAATTGGCAGCAAAGATATTCTGAGCCACTGGTACTTGTTTGCCTCTGTACAGTCATGATCCAGAATTTTACTGCCAGTTCAAATAGGAACATTACACAAAATTATGACTCCCTGCTGTGTACCTGCAGAACATTGATTTTAATCATTGTACTAGAGACTCAGAACAGACAGCAGTGTTCCTGCCCCTAAGAAATCGCCTTCCTAGGAAGAAAAAGCCATTGCCTCTCCGTGGTTTGATTTTTTCCTAACAAATTCAGCCAGATAAATTAATAAAGCACAGATTTCACCAATGTCTGTAACAAAAAATATTGTTCAATTGAAAAATTGTATTTTGAAACTTGCTTAAAGCTGTAGTCACTGATGCAAATTCTCCATTCTTGTTTGAGGCCATGCGTAACAGTCACTTTTTTCTCGAAGGAATATTTTCAGTAAAGCAAAATAAAGTGTGTAGACAATAGCTTTTCATTTCAGTCCATGCCAAACACCAAGCCATAAGTCACATCCCAGCTGGGTGCTGCAGAGGTGAAATGTCAGAAGTTTCCCCATGAGAAGCCCCGTGACAGAATGCAGCTGGTGTGTGTCATCACCAGTAAGCCTAACTACACATGACCTTATCAGAAGAGAAGGGAGAGAAACAGCTCTCATCTAAAGCAAATCTTATACTAGGAAAATGATTACTGATTCTGAAGACATTTGTATCAAACAGAATATTATTTTCTCTTGAATTCTTTAAAACTTTCCCTGCTATGGGGTTTACCGGGCAATTGCTAGACAGCTCACAGACTGTATCACTCAGTATATCTGCAAAAGGTTGGTCTCTATTTTAAGTGCTATTTCTGCTCCTGAGATTCATATCTTATCCTTCATTGAAATAGTTTGTAGAAGAATGTTGTTCCAGAGTTGCGTTTGTTTTGAACTGGAACAGTGAAGCTGTTTTTCTGGGAGATAACTGAGGCATTCATGTGCAGGAAGAACGAGTAGGCTGAGCCAGTCTGCAGCCCTGGGCGCTCTATCATCCAGGACACATAGATTTCCACAGCAAAGGAAGAGACCAATTTATTCATGTTATGGAATCTGAATCTGACACCATATAGCTAGGGGAAAGCACAGTGGTCACATTCCCTACTGCAGTAGCTAGAGACGGCTAGAAGGTGGGATAACTTGGTGTTTTCTGTACTTTATATGTTCTGGTCAGAAAAGGTTTAACAGGAGAGTACAGAAAGCCATGTTTCAGCACTCTTCCAGGGTTTGGGAATGAGTTCAGGAATGTGAGCCTTGAAATCTGCTCTTTCACCTTATATAACAAGGAGAAAAAAATTTCTTTAGACTTTCATTTGGTAAGCCAGAAATTTCCTAAGATCTACACCTGTGCTGTAAATAACTGCTCATCCTTAAACCAAAAGATAATCTTCGTGCTTTGCCTTTGTTATAAGCTCTCTCCATGTAACTTGCTTTAATCTATACTTGTATTAGAAGGGGATGAGGGGCTTTGCATACCTGGATTTAGTTCTATCCTTGTAAAAAGTGCACTGGAGATGAGATCATAGGGCTTAGATAGGGCACTGGAAGGAGACATATTTTTCTTACTCAGCCACACTGGATGCTTGTGTCAGTGATAGGCATTGACATCTAGCAGTGTGGAAGAAGTTCATCCTAAGTTACTGTTTACACCATTTTCCTGACATGTAGCACTCCTCTCTCTGTCATTTTTTACATGCATATTCATTGCTGCCAGAGTCTTCAGTGCTTTTCTAAACCTAAATCTTAAGAATAAAGCACTGTAAGTTTGGAGATGTCAGACTACATTAGTTCCTTTGAATATCTGAAAATGAAACTATGCTGTTGCTGCAAGAAGCTACCCTGGCCTAGCTTACTAACCCCCATTGATTCCTTTATGTTAACATTAACGACAGTGCTTCCATGTGATGAGCTTGATCAGATCACAGATCTGGTTAAAAAAGAGAGTGATAAAATTGAGCTGATGAAAGTTTTAAAAAAGTGAGCTGTTACACTGGTTCTGCAGCCAGGCACTGCTACAGCTACAGTGAAGAGGGGCAGAAACACCAAAACAGAAGAAGGAGAAGAAAAATAACCCTTTTGCTTGCCTTGTAGTCTTTGGCTTACACTGCTCATGAACCTACATCTTGATTCTCAACACGTGTGTCTGTGGCCCAGCTCTGAATTGAGTTGTTCCTTTCTCTGAAAACTGCTAAATTGTAGGAAGAGCCATTTCCAGTGAGCAAAAGAAAGGTCTGCTTGTTAATCACCACCTCAGACCTATTTACAGAGAAGATATTGTAAAGCTCTGATAATTTACACCAATATGAGGCAAACCCTTGCCAATGATGTCTTAACATCAACTGCAGCAAGAAGAAAACCCTCCAAGATACTGCAGTTATTTTCATAAATGATCACATCATAGTCTTCTTCTCAACACTGACACCCAGTGACTACATCAAAATGTGACATGGGTATTAGAAGTAAGCTCATAATTTTGTTACCAACATTACTGAGCTATTGAATAGCTGGATACAGCAATTCCTCTTCATCATGTGTAGGATGCCTGTACTCAGTCTTTTTCAGGACTTGAGGAAAAGCATGGCCTTTTTCAAAAGCTCCGTGTTTAACTTAGTATAGCAGTACCAGCTTCTCTGAAATTGTTGACGTGGGACCAATTCATACCACTGCAAGGTTTATTAAGTCTTTGAATCAGTTTGGCATAATAGCATGTATTGAATTGCTGCTAAAAGCCACTTACAGCATTTAATGCTTTTCCTTTCCTCTATATTTACCAAAATGTTTTTTAAAAGGTAGAATTACAAAAAGACGGACACATCAAAGGTTTCATTGTAAAATGAGCAAAAACGTAAAATAAACACTTCACAGAACTTTATGTATCTGAGTAAATTAACATCTTACCAAGGTGCCAAGATTGTATTCTGATTTCAGCCTACATTTGTTTCAAGATATACATTGTGTTACACTAGATGTGTGACTCTTGCAATTATTCATACTTTATATACACAGTAATGTTCAAGACATTTATTGTTTTAGAGGTATAGTCAAAATGAGTTACTCTTTGATTACTTATGTTTCTAGTGGAATTATTCAGTTACCACATTAAATTGACAAAAATATTCACTATTTGACAGAGTATAGGTGAGATCTTTTATCACTGCTGTAACTGTCAAACACTTCCATAACCCTTCACTGTAACCCATTCTATTTTTGGGCAAAGACCTAGAAGAAAGGAACAATGGTTGCAAGCTTTTCTAATTTTGTAGAATCCATTTTCCATATGTTGACATTCCTTTTTCTGTGAAAGCATATACCATTTTTAAAAAAGTTATTGTTTCCTTCAAGAAGAATGTAACTTCTGAGACATCATCATGTGTTCCTCAGATTTATTGGATACAGAGGAATAAGGAACTGGGTGCTTTGTAAGTACAGGAGTTGAGGACAGAAATAGGTCTCGGTGAAGCTCATTGTTACTCTTATAATGCCATATTCAAGTAAAATGTAAAGCCTGTTCAATTGCTGATTCAACGCAGCTATGAAAGATTTGTTTCTCGGTAATCACAACTTGTTTCATTTGTCCTTACATTCCACTTGACATTTGATATTTCACAAATGTGGGAGCATTTCAGATTAGCATCTGAGACTGGTTTAGGGCTTTAAAGTGATTTGTTCTAGGTGACTGGTCTAACTAATAACTGTTCTTGAGGTGCTACCCCGCCTATATTACCAATATCCACTCAGGGTGATAGTTCCTCACCAGTCTATCAGTATGAGAAATATTTTTTCGTGGGTTTTGAGTCATTTTCTCATTCATTTGCAAAGTAGTAATGTCTAGAAATGTATCAAATTAGATTGTAATCATTGATTTATGGTAAAACAGAAATTGTTCCTTTCCGATAGGTATGTAAGACCAGATGTAGAGATATTTAGACACCTAAATTCACATTGTTCTCATGGGAATTTTGTATACAAACACCAATAGGGTACAGGTAAGTGTTGTTTTTTTTTTCTAAGACATATGAGCAGGAGTGCCTCCATCTACACTATTCTCTTTCCACACGAAACTGTTCTCACCCACTTTTATATCCTCTTTCTTCTATCCATTTTTTACTTCTTCAGCAGAGCCTGCCTCAGATGGCAAGTCAAATTTCCGGTGCCATTTTGTTATCCTCATTTGGATTTGGTCTTTAAATCCTGAAAAATTTTCTCCTGATTTCCCCTATATCTCATTTCTTATCTCCTCCACAATAATTCCTCATCCTGCTGTCTTTCACTCCTTCACCCTTTCTTCCCTTCTACCTCCACCCTACCCTTCATTTGAATATCTCTTTCCAATCACACAGGTGAATTTTGGGGTTTTCCTACACAGTTGGGCATAGAAGGAAAGTTGTTCTGTCCATGCTCTTAGCTGCCTAAATAAAATCCAATTCTCTCTGGGTTCCTTCACCACTGGGTCTCTGCTAGTAATCTCAGCAACTCTACAAGGTTCACTAGTTGGGCACAGCTGTAGCCATATGAAAGCTCCAAATAAAATAGGAGAAAAGAAATGTTGCTTCCTCAGGAATAAAAGTCATGGACCATCAATGGAATGAAGAAAATGGCAACAGCAATGGCTAAGAAATTCCCTACTGAATAGTATCGGTCCCACATGTCACTTGTCACACATTTTACAGCCAAACTTAATTAATGGCACCCAGCCCAAATCTGCAGGGCTCTGGCACTCGCAGAATAGTCTGGGAAGTGATGATCATAGATTACTCTACACAATCCACTGCTGCAAATAACTTGCTTAGTGTGCTTTGCTTGGACTCTTCTGCTTACTAATGTAAACATCAATATCAATACCCATCCAGCATGGAGGACAGGTGGTAGAGTTCATGTCCGCTGACATCACAGCATTCAAGATTGACAGTCAAACCTGAGAGCTGTAATACAGCAGAAGGATTAAAATGTTGGGGTTTAATCTTAAAAAGATACATGAAAATGAAAGGCAAACAGCAGTTTCATATGCTGCAGTAATAGGAGAGGAATTAGACCATGTTCAAGCTGCATTTTGACATCATCTGGTAAAAGCCCTAAGTTGAGACATGATTTTGCAACCAGAGCATCAGTAGCTGTAGCAGACAATTAAAATAATGCAAACAGCATCATACTCCCTCTTTCCACATTACTGCTCTTCAACAAACCTAGCATACCTATTTACTGACTAGAGGAATGGTATCTAGCTATTGCTGATGCAAGTTGGCCCACCTCTGTTGGTTCTAAGGGTATTTTTTACCTTTCAACAGTACAGAAATTAGGTCATGAAATTTATATTCAAATTTCAATTCATAGGTTTTTGTCAGTATATCTTCACTGTCACTGACCCCTTAAGGAAGTTGGTTATATGTACTGCAGTAGTTTTTAAAGCAAGTAAGTTCAAAATAAGGAAATTTAAACACATATACATTTTAGAACAGTTTTGTCTAAGAAAAGCACATTTCATGGTAGCCCTGACTCAAAAATTAAGTAGAAAAATTTAAACAATTAATTTCAGCTAATTACATGGTTATATGATAAAAAAAAAATCTTTTCTTACAGAGTTATCATGGAGTTTTTCTGAAGTAATACATTAACAGCTTCTACTAACTGAGATTTCTTTTTTCAATTGGATGATGAAGGTATATTATATTTCTAGTCTAAATTTTAAAGCCACAAATGGCTGAAAAGCCGTGAAAAATTTGCACACACAATTTAGATTTCTATTATAGTGTTCTGATCTCCCTTCAGCCATATTCAGACAAGAATTCAGCCTTCTGGAAGTATTCCCCTGCCCTCCCACAGAATGCCTGGAAAAATCAAAGGGACTGAAAGGCAGTAAGTGAAACATTTGGCAATTTTCTGTGTAGCTGGTGACTCCCATAACAGTACAGTTTCTTTGGTATTTTGTTATTAAGCAGGTGTTTTTGAAGAAGCACCAACAGTGAAATACTTCTTTATCTTTCAAGTTGTATTTCTTTCAGTGCCTCCTGCTTCTGTGTTTGATGCTCAGGAATGCAAGGTGCTCTCAGGCAAACAGCTTTGAGGAACATCACAGGATCCAAAAGGACAAAAAGATTTGAAGGAAAAGACATCTCATATTACTCTGCATACTTTGGTATGACGTATAGCTCTAAGTGCTTAGCACATTCCCTTTTGAAGATATCAGCAATCTGCATGTCTGCTCTTTAAGACAACATTTCCAGAACTTATTTCTCTGGCAATCTAGTTCTTGCATTTACTCTCTAAAAACCTATTTCCAATTGTGAAGCCTTTTACATTCACTCTACAATCTTAGAGTTGGCTTCACACAGTGAAAATCACAATAGAATCGCATTCTTAAGTATATATGTTTTCAAAAAATCATGTAGCATTGCTTTGTTCCTTTTCAACAAGTTAGAAACTGACTCATTTAGGGTTATCACTTAGAGATGGATAAGCAATTAGCTTTAATTGGGGTAATTATTTAAAGTAGGAGTCAAAATTGTGGGAAAAATTTTTCCTTTCAAAGAGAGAACTGTTCTTACAGTTTTTCTCTCCAACTTTCTTATTCCCAAGTAATGGATGCAAACTCATGCCTTGCTAACAAAAATATTACTATTAGCAAATAATTTCAAATTTTTAGGCCACTTTCCACTCCTGGTGTAGCAAGGTTGCAAAAGCTCAACTTAGAATCATAGGTTAGGGTTGGAAAGGACCATAAGATCATCTAGTTCCAACCCCCCTGCCATGGGCAGGGACACCTCACATTAAACCATGCCACCCAAGGCTATGTTCAAACTGGCCTTGAACACTGCCAGGGATGGAGCATTCACAATTTCCCTGAGCAACCCATTCCACTGCCTCACCACCCTAACAGTAAAGAATTACTTCCTTATATCCAATCTGCACTTCCCCTGTTTAAGTTTGAATCCATTATCCCTTGTCCTATCACTATAGTCCCTAATGAATAGTCCAGCCCAGCATCCCTATAGACCCCTTCAGATATTGAAAGGCTGCTATGAGATCTCCATGCAGACTTCTCCTCTCCAGCCTGAACAGCCTGAGCTTTTTCATCCTCTCTTCATACAGGAGGCGCTTCAGTCCCCTGATCATCCTCGTGGCCCTCCTTGGGACTTGTTCCAACATTTCCATGTCCTTTTTATGTTGAGGACACCAGAACTGCACACAATACTCCAAGTGAGGTCTCACAAGAGCAGAGGAGCAGCATCATCTCCCTCGACCTACTGGTCACACTCCTTTTGATGCAGCCCAGGATACTGTTGGCTTTCTGGGCTGCAAGCACACACTGACAGCTCATGTTCATTTTCTGATTGACCAACACGTCCAAGTCCTTCTCCACAGGGCTGCTCTGAATCTCCTCTCTGCCCAGCTTGTAGCTGTGCCTGGCATTGCTCCGACCCAGATGTAGGACCTTGCACTTTAAATGGTTAAACTTCATCAGGTTGGTATCAGCCCACGTCACAAGCATCTCAATACCCCTTTGGATTGCATCCCGTGCCTCCAGCATAGAAAACGAGCCACAGAGCTTAGTGTCATCACCAAACTTGATGAGGGTGCACTCAATCTCACTGTCCATGTCACTGACAAAGATGTTGAAGAAGAAGTCCCAGCACCGATCCCTGAGGGACACCACTCGTTACTGGTCTCCAGCTGGACATTGAGCGATTGAGCACAACTCTCTGCATGCAGCCATCCAGCCAGTTCTTTATCTACTGACTGGTCCACCTATCAAATTGATGTTTCTCCAACTTAGGGTCAAGGGTTTACTGTAAGGGTGGTGAGGCACTGGAATGGGTTACCCAGGGAAGTTGCGAATGCTCCATCACTGATGGTGTTCAAGGCTGGGTTGGACATAGCCTTGGGTGACATGGTTTAGTGTGAGGTGTCTCTGCCCATGGCAGAGGGGTTGCAACTCGATGATCTTAAGGTCCTTTCCAACCCTAAATATTCGATGATTCTACGATTCTATATCATGTGAGACAGTATTGAATGCTTTGCACAAATCCACATAGATGACATCAACTGCTTTACCCCTGTCCATCAGTTCCATTGCCCCATCATAGACACTACCAAATTAGTCAAGCAGGATTTCCCCTTAGTGAAGCCATGCTGGCTGTCACCAACCACCTTGTTGTTTTTCACATGCTTTAGTATGCCATCCAGGAGAAGCTGCTCTAAGATTTTGCCAGGCACAGAGGTGAGACTGACTGGTCTGTAATTTCCTGGGTCATCCATTGTTCCCTTCTTTAAAATGGGGGTTATATTTCCCTTTTTCCAGTCATTGGGAACTTCACCTAACTTCCATGATTTTTCAAATATGATGGACAGTGGCTTAGCAACTTCATTTGCCGTCTCCTTCTGGACTCGTAGATGGATTTCATCAGGTCCCATGGACTTGTGTATTCTCACTTTCTTAAGATGGTCTCAAATGAGATCCTCTCCTACAGTGGGCCCAAGGTCTTCATTCTCACAGTCCCTGCGTCTGCTTTCCAAGACTTGGATGTTGTGATCAAAGCATTTGCCAGTGAAGTCTGAGGCAAAGAAGTCATTAAGAACCTCATCTTTCTCCATATCCAGGGTAGCCAGTTCTTCTGGTAGCTTCTGGAGGGGGCCTATGTTGTCCCTAATCTGTCTTTTATTTGATACATATCTATAGAATCCCCTCCTGTTACCCTTTACATCCCTAGCCAAGTTTAATTCTAACTGGGCCTTCACTTTCCTAACCTGGTCCCTAGCTTCCCGCACAACATCCCTGTATTCTTCCCAGGCTGTCTGTCCTTGCTTTCACCTTTTATAAGCCTCTTTTTTCCTTCAAATTTTCCTCAGCAGCTCCTTATCCATCCAAGGAGGTCTCCTGGCCCTCCTGCTGCATTTCCATCTAGTTGGGATGCAACACTCCTGAGGTTGTAGTAAGTGATCCTTGAATATCAACCAACAGTCTTGGACCCCCCTGCCCTCTAGGGCTATAGCTCATGGAACCTTACTAAGCAGGTTCCTGAAGAGGCCAAAGTCTGCTACCTTGAAGTCCAGGGGACTGAGCTTGCTGTCTGCTATTCTCACTGTCCTGAAGATCTTGAATTTGACCATCTCATGATCGCTGCAACTGAGGCTGCCCTGGAGGACCATATTTCCAATCAACCCTTCTCTGCTTGTGAGGATGAGGTCAAGCATGGCAACTCTCCTTGTTGGCTCCTCAGTTACTTGCAGAAGGAAGTTGTCATCCACACAAACAAAGAACCTCCTGGATTGCTTGTGTGCGGCCGTACCATCCCCCTAACAGATATCAGGGTGGTTGAAGACCCCCATGAGAACAACGGCCTGTGAGCGTGAGGCTGTTCCTTTCTATCTACAGAGTGCTTCATCCATAGAGTCCTCTTGATCAGGCTGTCTGCAACAGATCCCTACAATAACGCCTTTCTGTTTTTTGTTCTCCTGTTGCTGCTGTTCTCCCTTTAAACCTGACCCACAAACTCTCTATTGACTGCTCACCTGTCCTCAGACAGAGTTCCATGCTCTCCAGCCTATCCCTAACATAAATAGCAACTCTCCATCCCATCTGCTGAGCCTTTCATTTCTAAAGAGCCTGTAACCTTCCATTCCAACATACCAGTCATAGGAGCCATCATACCATGTCTCTGTGATGCCTATTATATCACACCTTTGTAGACGTGCACACATCTGTAATTCCTCTTGGTTGTTCCCCATGCTATTGGTGTTTATATAGAGGCATCTGAGCCGAGCTCCAAATGAAGCTGGCTCATTGGCTGCAGCAGATAGAGTATCTCTACACTGCTCTGAGCATTTATTATAGGTGCTGGCAACTGACTGGGTGTGTTGGGATTGAATGATGCCCCCCTTCCCCAACACGTCTAGTTTAAAGCATCCTTGACCAGCCTTGCAAGCCTCCTCCCAAAACCGATCTTCCCCTTCATTGTCAAACCAGTTCCACTAGCCTCCAGTAGACCTGGTCTACTAAATTGAGTCCCATGTACAAGATACCCAAACCCCTGACTATGGCACCACCCTTCTAACCATTTATTAACCTAGCCAGCCCTCCTAGCCTTTTTAAGGTCCTACCCTGTATCCTGGTGAACTGACGAAAAGACAATCTGAGCTCCAGAGCCCCTAACCCCCTCTCCCAGAGCTCAGTAGTCCTTCTTTATGTTCTCCAGGCTACTGCTATCTATATCAGTAGCACTCACATGGATCACTAGAAGTGGGTAATAGTCAGTGGGACTTACTAGAGCAGGTAGCCTCTCTGAAACATCCTTACTCTGAGCCCCTGGTAGGCAACACATGTCTCTTGAGATTGGGTCAAGCCAACAGATGAGTGCCTCTGTTCCTTTCAAAGCAGAGTCCCCTACAACTATGACCCACCACTTTTTCTTGGCAACACCAGCAGTGACCTTCCTTGCTAGTGCACCAGCTGGTTGCTCATGGTGTATGTGTCCTCGTTAGTCACCTGCAGAACTGCAAAGCTGTTCTGGGTGGGGACAACAGATTTAAGAGGAAGCCCCTTGCTTTTAATTGTCCTCTTCCTCCTATTTTTGTTGTTTTTTTTTCTGTTACTCTTTCCCAGCTTCCTGGGTTAGTGGCCTCCTTCTTCCCTCCATGAGCTACAGTGGGCGCTTGAGGCCCCTGCACAGTTTCGGCCTGGAGCAAGCAGTGCTGCTTCTTCTTAGCTTCCCTGACATCTTTGTGCTTATTGACAGCGTCCTGCAGCTCAGCCCCTGCTGCAGGAGGACCTGCACCAGGGTGCACCAAGTGCAGTCCTGCCCACTGCACACCCTCCCTTCAGAAGACCAGTGCAGACATTCTCTACACCCTGAGCTCTGCACTGCAGCCTCCTCTCATCATTTCTGTCTGGGTGCCTACACTGGCCATGACCTGGGCAAACAGAGCAGAGCTCCCTGACCAGGTCCTGCTCATATGGTGAGTGCTCACCATCCCACTCAAACTGTGTGGGAATGTACCTAGAAGAACGCGGACATGTGAGCAATCCAAACAACTATTTGACATTTGCAAAGTAGTGAGCCAAAGGCTTTGAGGCCTTGCTTGAAGGTTACTAAAGGATGTTTGGAGGTTACTAGAGAACTTTTACATGCAGAAAGCTTTGAGAAAGTTGTCACAGATGATTTCAGAGTAGGCTGTGCACAAAGGAACTGATAACTATGACCTTGGAACCATCTGTTGTTATTACTACAATCTTGGACTTATATACTGTAATAGTTAACCAATCATTAAGCTGTTACTAACACTTTGCTAAGAAATACTAACCAATTATATAATGCTGAATGTTCCCTTCTTTGAGACACACTCTATAATAGCGGTACTCATGTTACAATAAACTGTTAGCACTTGATTATATTAATCAGTGTGTGTGCTGTCCATTGATCCTCCACAACAAAACTGCCTTGCTCTCGCTCCCTGGGGCAGGTTTTTACCCAGTCAGGGCTGGTGCCGCTCCTCATGCCACCCCCTGTGAGTTAGCTGCTCGCATCATCTGAGCTGCCAGCTCCTGGGCAAGTCCTGTTGAGGACTTGAGTCTCTCTCAGTGGCTCTCGCTGCTCTGAGTTGAGGCTCCTGGAGCCTGAGCTTCTCCCCACTCAGATATTGAAGGCGGCCTCTGTTGAGCTGCTCACCTCAGCAATTGGCTTGTCCTTCCTTTCCTTGGATTATAGGCATTTTTAATTACCTCCCTTTTAAAAACTGACATGGAGACTTATATGGACCGTAAAAGAGAAAGGGAAAAATAGACTAAACCAACCAGATTTTCATCTTCTGTGTATGTTAATGCAATCTCTGTAGCTGTGGAAATTTTCCAGCTGGAACCTACTTTTGGGTGGATTATACTTCAGCCCCAAGAAGTCAACAGAATAGTGCACTTGGTTAGTGAAATAACAAACCATCTATCTCCTACTTACCATTTTTATTTCTGAATTTCTTTCCTGAGACACATCTTAGCCCCATAACTAATAATCAGTGAGTTTTATACATTATCCCTGTAGGTAAGGAAAGTCACATAGACGTTTGTGGCAACAATCTCACAACGAATTTCTTCCAGCTCAGTGTGCTCAGACATTAAGTTCCCAGATAAGAATTTCCTGAGATGCTGCTGTATGGATTTCTAGCTCTCATTTCTCATAAGGGTATCAATATCATCCATCGTAACTCAAGTCATCTAACAATAGCAGATATATAATGTATTATACTGCATGATGGCTCCGTGGAATCGTCTTTTGACTCAAGATGTTAGAAAAAGGGCATGCTGTAATAAGGGAAGAACAGCATATGCCCTAGGCAGCTCTCAAAGTCGTCTCCTCTCAAGGGTTAGGCTGTGACATACAAAACCTCAGTTTGACAGTCCTGGAAAAGTATGCAGAAAACAAACACAAAGAGGTCTATGTTACTCACAGCTTCTTAGCAATGTGATAGGTGTTTTTAATATGACGTGACTGAACATAAAGGCAATTTAAGTACATTTTCTGTATAGATTTCTATGATGACTTTGTAAAGTTACATAGTGCCAAACTGTTTTATTCTGACACAAAAATATCTCTTTAGGTGCAGAGAGTGAATCAGAAAAACTACATCCTTCCAACAACTGAGTTTTGGAAAATCATGGGATAAAAGAAACTCCACATCCTTTGCAGAAGTAGTATTTTATAACTTTTTCATTCCTCCTTCAAGTCCTGTACTTTAATGAATTCCACAAACCAAGTCTGGGCTAATTTAACAGTGATCACATGGCTAAATTAATCCTCATGGTGCAAGGTATGAACCTGTATCAGGAATAAAATGAGATCAAGGCACAGCATTGTAGTAGCAACAAGGCCAAAGCAGAGGAAGACAGACATCTGATGGGTCTAGGACTATGGCTTTGTTCTGACTCACCACACATATATTTTCTCACCACATATAAGGAAACCTAACGTGTGGATAAGTATGCTAACCTGTAGCAACAATATTATATATAATCCTGACGTAGAAAGTAACACGTGTTCTCCATTTGAAAATAAAGTTTGTATAGTTTAAGGGTGCAAAGCCAAGAAATCCTATTTATAAAGAAGCACCACCAGCCCTTAAATAAAAAATGCAGTAAATTTCAGCACAAGTTCTATATCCTTTTCCTCTAACCATACAAAAACTAAGTGCCTAGAGTAGACTTGCTACATGGTCTTCTGCACTAGCTTATTGACATAAACATGTGGGATACCTTGTTCCCTGAATATATATATTTTAGGATGAAGTAACCTCCTTCTGGAAATGTCTGTCTCACACTGAACTAAAGATCAGGCTTTCAACTTTGACCAGATACTTAACTTTAAGACAGTTGGAGTTAGATGAGATAAACTGAATTCTAAATGTGTACACAAACTCTGGTGACATGAGGGAATTTTAAAACTCTTATCTAACTTGTCTTATAGTTCCATAGTATGTTTCTTGAATCCCACACCCTTATCTCTAAGAAATGGCTACTTTCATTCATATTGTGTGAGACCTGGAGAATTTGTTCTGTACTTACTCTGTGCAAAAGAGGCAATCCTCTCACCCAGAAAAAAAGTAAAACCGTTACTGACATAATATACTGTAGTGTTATAACACTGAAGACTCCACAGTGTTTCTAAGAAATGGAAGTATTGGTTGCATTGTTTAGGGAAAGCCCAGGTGGAAAACAGTAGCAATTTGCTTTGTAGTGTCTTGTGTAGAGAATAGGACTCTGCTTCCACTCCTCCAGCATAAGCCAGAGAACCAGGATCAGAAGCCCAAGCTTCACATGTGTTGGCTACAAGCTGCTATCACTGTTCAGATCACAGACAGTTTCAGTTAGAAAAATACACAATTCGCTAGTGCAAAAAAATATATTCTTCACCTAAAAGCAGAAACTCTGTGTTTTATTCCTAGAAATAAGTGTTTTGGCATAAAGTGAGAGCAATTAAAAAAAAAAATCCTTTAAAATGCATGCAGTACATACTTACTTTATTAATGTAACAGGAATTATAAGCATAGCAACTGGCTAGTATCCAGTTCAGTAAATTAGAGAGTTGTGAAATGCCTCTGTAATATGTTCTTCTCCACTTTCATGTAACAGTTAGAGGTGTCTGCCTCTGGGAGCTACAGTTGATTATATACAACATTTTTATCTTTTTTGCTTAAGTATTGTCTTCAAAATAAAGTCCATATTAGGGAAACCTTGCTTACAATAAAGGCATGCTAGAAGAGCATGGTTGTTTGTTTCTAATACATGTAAATGTTCATTTGCAAGACCAGCCACTATTTTTTTTTTTTTTGTCATGCAGATACATTTCAGAGTTTAGCAAAGTTTTAAATATATTCTGAGTTCACTGCTAAGATTTAGCCATGGGTTTTTTCTCTCTATGTTTGCTATGTGAAAAGAACACTTTTTACCCTGGGGACAAGGGATTACAAAACCAAACAGAATGAGTATATTCACAGCAAACATGGAAATCTGGCAAGATTGGTCTATGTGTCAGTTTGACGGCTGTAGTGCGTGGCTTACCTTGTGTAGAACTACACATGCTAAAACCAGAAGGTGGCATCAAAGACTGTCTAACATTGACAATAGAAAGCACTCAAAGCATGTTTGGAACCTTTTTTTTTTTTAACAGATAAAATGCTGTAAGTGTGGGGACTCACTGCCCCTTTACTAGTCTTAGGAATTTGGGTGAGGCAGACTTCTGGAAATCTGTGCAGAGATATGATCTAAAGCATTATGACTCACTCAACCCAGATAAATTATTTTTCATGAATCATTATGAATAAAACTGCTTGTTTGGGTTTTGTAAATGTATAATCTTTTCCTAATATAATGCCTAGTCAACCTAATTATGATGAGCTGTACTAGAAGCAAACCGAATGGATTTGGTTTGTGAAAAGCAATAATTTTCCTCATGCTGCCAAAGTTTAGAGAATTGGGAAGGAGGAGAAGCACATGGGGTGAGGATGGTGGACTGACTTGCTTACACATGCTACAGAGAGAGGACAGAGGTGAAAGGGGGGAGATGAAAACTGGTTAATTTTGTTTGTCAAGGTCAGTGTTGCTAATGTGCAGAAGGTATAGTTAAGGCAGTTATATCTTCTAAAATTGATACAATGCTCAGAGTTTAAAAGATCTTTTTCTATAAAAATAACATTTCCAAAAGTGAAGACATTCATAATAAAATATATTATGTCATTTTTTTAAGAACACGTCAGCTTGCATTTTTTTTGTTTCAGCTGCTTTCTGTATTGAGATGTTTTGTTCATATCATCTAACCATTGCAGTAATATTCTTGACTATAAAACTTCACTGCAGTGTTGAAAAATAGCATCTGATGCTTTGTTCAAAGTATTTATACTGGCAGACCAGATGATTTTCTATTAGCCAATAAAAGTACTCAAATATTTTCATCAAAATTAGTTAAACCGCTATTAAAGATTCTCCTCTGATTTTTCTTTGAGGCAATCTATTTCCTCATCACTATGCTACCAGTCACAATTAATCTTAAATCTGCCTTTATGGACAAAACTCATCTTCAAAGTCTTGTGTACAGTTGTGTTATCACCTCACTGAATTCAAATATAGTATAAATGAATTTTAATCTACATCTGATGTTCCACCTTGAATAGTCCAGTGATAGCTTCTTATTTCTTCGTCTTCTGTCTATTGTGGACTTCCAAGCTGCAGTGTTCGCTTCATTCTCTACACAAATTCAGAAAATAAATAACCTAATTCTTCTATGATAATCATGAAGCATCATCCATCATATTATACCTTCTCTGAAATTCAGATCTTCAATTCTGCCCACAGATATACCCCATGTTTCCATGATGTGTTCATCTGTTGTCTGATTGTCTTGTATTTTTGAAATTGTAGTAACAACATTTCATACAGCTCGAATAGAAAGCTGGGTATGGTATAAGGTGTATAGTGCATATTTAAGTTATATAATTTCCAAATTCATATAATTTTTCTTCTTAGGGTATGTTACTAACTACAGAATTTAAAAATTTAATACAAGTTCTAGGATGTGCTTTTCACTCTAATTTCGTGGCTTTTGAAGACCTGTGCATACCTGAGAACAACTTACTGACATGAATATTAAACCTGACTGCCCACCTGTTCCTTTATTTAAGTTCATCCTTTTACTTTCAGTTATCCTCTATATCACCATACTAATACTTCTACCTTTTTTTGATATTAGTAACATTTAGATATTTTGAGTTGTTTATCCTGTCCCACTCTTAGTCATTGCTTAGCCAAACTATTCAGATTTCTCCTAGTGCTCCATCATAAACCATCTCTCTCTCTTCAACATTCTTCTATTTCTCTTCTGACTAGTCCTTAGCTGCTCAGTATCTTTATTGCAATATGATGTTCAGGACCCGATGTTCATAATTCTGGGATTTTTTTGTGGTATTAAGCACATAGTTACTTAAGGCAGTATACTTTGCCTGTTCTGCCATGCGTACATTCCTGTAAAGAGATGAAATGCAAGGGTTACAGAGCTGCAGCCTGCCTGAGAGGAAGCACAGCGCCATTTGCATTCCATTCTCCAGCAGGCACATGGAGAAATATCGTTCAGGCAAGTACCTGCTTACTCTGCATTAGGCAGCACCCTTGCATGTCAGTTATTAAGTATATTATCAGATAATAATATATAGTAAAGTGTGCTTTTTTTTTTTGCAATTATTTCAGAACTACAATGACATGATGAGGTAGTGAAATAGAATATGAGCTATGAAGCAATTATTTGGAAGTTTTTCACAAAAAAAATCTGAAGGAGTGGTGTTGTCAAATTTAGTGTTAAAGGTCTGAGTTTTCTAATAGGGTCTAAAAGAAACATTCAGTTCAGCTCTTTTATAACAGGTCTCTCTTGGATTAACAGCTTTCTCCACTACATTGTAGTTTTCTGAAATCAGTTGTCAGGAAAAGGCAACTCACTAACCTTACTGGATACTTTTTAAATTTTTCTGGGATTTCACAAAGATTTTAGGAATATCTTCAGTAAAGGACAAATATTTGCATTACCTATAGAATGCTACTTTATGAAATATGTTGGCCCAGATGTACCACCAGTGATGCTAAGGGGCTCGGCCTTGAACAGTGGTAGGTCTGCTTAGAAGATGGCTCTGTCTGACACAGGGGGAAACTTCTGCTGTCTTCTCACAGAAGCCACCCCTACATCTTTCCCTGCTACCAAAACCTTTCCATGCAAGCCCAATACAGTTTCAAAATGTTTTTCTCTGAAAATACCATGGTTCATTTTAATAATGCAGTCCAGTGTGCAGGGGGCAGGAGGCAAAGGGACACACAGGGAGATACTCTGTTATTTCTCTGAACTTCAACTGAGATTAGCCATCTAGTCTAAACTACTCATTAAGTTAACCTCTGCAGCTAACGGAGACATATTTCTATAGAGCCATTTATCGCACGTTAAGATAAACATCTAAGATTAATAGGATAACTCTTTGCAGCTGGTCTATCTCTCTGTTGACTTTTGGACAATTAGTTTAGACTGAGAACGTGACCTCTAGGCAGACAAATTTAAATCATTTAAATGCTACCTGTAAATATTTGAGTCTTTTCTGGTTTTAAAAGAATACAGGCAGAAATTGTTTTTATTTCTAACATAAAGAACAGAAACAGAGCAAAAGTGAAGGCCCTCAAACTGCTGACACTCTGTGAAGTAATCTCATCACTTAATTTTTCAGAAAGACGGAATTACTTTCTTTCAGATTGATTAACCCGTTAAGGAGATTAACTTCATCAGTATTATAGAAACAACTAGGAGAGCTCTGGTTTATGTACTAAAAATTTGTGCAGTTGGGACCTATGAGAAAATCTGAGGTCAGTGCAAACAAACCAGAAGTGTAGGAAATCAGAAAAGAAAGGAGGAAATTAAGCAGGGCAAGAAAAAAAAAAAAAAGAAAAACAAGAAGACAACTTTAAGAAATTAATGTCTCATTCTGAGAATGACACAATATAAAGCAGTGCATATCAGACACAGAAACATGCCTTGTATTTTTTTTTTAATGGATATGCTTTGAAACCATCACTGCAGACAATATAGGAACCTTTTGTTAGATGGTTCACTTCTGTCCAGTGCTTGTCAATGTGATCATTTTGTCTTCAAAGTGAAGTAATGGCACCCTATTACAAGATGAGCTGAGATATCAAGAGCCATGCTCAGAGGAGAAAGGTTGAAACATGGATCATACTGCACATTAATTACTAGGGGTGAAAGAATGTGATAGGGTCTGAAGTGCAAATAATTGATTATAATGAAGTCGTTGACATACATCCACTTACTTTCTTCCCAGGCCTTGAAATTCCTCTCCCTCAAATTTGAGCATCCTGAGGAAGAAGAACATTTTTTCTTGTAACAATGGGACTTTTTCAACCATTTCAGGGATTCTGGGATGAACCTTCTTGGCATCTGTAAAGCTTGCTAATATATAAATATTGGGGTCTAATTCCATCTATCTGAGCAATGATGAATAGTTAATAGCATCTGGCAGTCTTAGGTGAGTTATGTCAGCAATTTGGTATGCTGAGATGTACAAACTAATCCCTTATTTTTGGAGAGTCCTTTAAATAAATCTCCAAAACCTACAGTAGCATCAAAATAAGATTTACACTGGGTTGACAAATTCACTGGAATTGGTGTGGTTATGCATATTGTTCTTTTTCCTGAACACCTTAATCCTGCAACAAATATTACAATTCTGACTTCATCTGTCTTTCATAAAAGCATGTTTGAGAAGAGTCCTGGACCTTTCCTCATGTAGTTAGTCCAGGTTGACATCTGTGTTGATTCCAGATTTTCATTGATGTAGAATAATTGCTGTATGAAAGCAAGCTGAAGAATGTCTACATGTGCTGCAAACCCACCTCTGGCTGTCATGTTTTCCATTCCTGCATTCCTGTGAATCAAATGTTTACATATCAGCTCTTTAGACACATGAAAGTGTTTGAATGCAGACTTTCAGTGTCAGAGTCCATTGTTCACCCTGGGGTGAAAATGGTCCTATCCCCATCCTCTTCTACCCCTCATCCTCCTCCAAGTAAGCACAGTAGGATACAGAAATAGAGATGGAAACAAAGGCTATGTGAGTTTATGGACCTTTGCTTAAAACCTCATTGGCGGTGTGGTGTGAAGAGAGAGAATGTTCATTTTGTATGGAAAACTTCCATAGGCAGGTTTGAGGGTAGGACAGAAATGCTGCTTTCTCTCAAATAATCTGACAATCAGAAAATTCACGTGGCTGTATTCTTCAACTATTCAGCCTTTTTCCTCCCTTCACTTTTCCTCCTTTTCTCCTAGGCCAGCCTTTCTAATTAATTTGCTTCCTTCCATGATGGCTTTTTGCTCACCTATTCCATTCTCTGAAGAGAATAGAAAAGTTACAAAAGCAATGCAAAATGTCAATTGTTTCTTTATCCACAAGGAAGACAATTTATGATGGGTTAGAGGCATGATCACTGTATACAAGTAGCCTACTATAAGAATTCTGAGACCTGTAGTGCTTAATGGGACGGGAGTGTCCTGCCTCGGCTCTGATGGCTTGAATATGAAGAGCCAGGCTGCTCTTTGGAAGAAGTGAGCCAAATATTTGAGAGCATGAGCTTGGCACCTTTATTTTTCAGGGTACTTGAAGCTCACGGGATGGGTGAAACACCAAGAGTGTCCATGCTGTAAGGTAAAATAAAAGGATCTGGTTTTCTACCATATGCCATGTGCTGATACTCCTCAAGGTCGATTCAACTTTGTCATATTTTTTTAGCACAGAATAAAGCTCAGGACCCAGCCTCCTACCTACATGGGAATTCTAGAAACAAATACAGAACAATGCCTTAGATTGCCTAAAATACAAGTGAATGAGATACAGAGAAACAAACTCATAATTTTTATGATAGCAGAGATCACGCCAATCCAGGAATTTTTGCAACATTAAATTAGATTAATTTTGTAGTAGTTGTGCAATCACTTAACAGCCTAAATGCAAACATATCCAGTACTGGCAACAATAAGCAGTCAAAACCACTTTGAGGTGGCTCTCAACTGAAAAATGCATTTAATACTCAACAGCTTTTTATTAAAACATTTTAAATTTGTATTATCTCTTCACTTTTTATGATGCCTTTAGGGTATTCTTCTCTAACACTGTCAAGATTTTCTCTCCACCTACAAAGGAAATGTTCTGAAACTGTAAAACCATTGACTAGTATTACACAGGAAACAGCACAGAAGCAGGAAACAGTCTATATAAATGTATGTATAATATTCCTAATAGATACACAAGTTTTACCTTTATCTGTCAAGAAATTCAGCTTTCTTTTTCTGGTCTATCCTCTTCTAGCTATCTTAAACCTGTCACATGTTTTAGATCACTGGTGTTACCTATGTCACAGCTAGCATGCATGCCAGACCATGGCATTTAATGTGCTCTGAAAGATTTTGCCACCACTGGCTTACAGTCTACTGGTGTCACTCAGTGGCTTGTACTGCCTTGTAATAGTGGAAGCTAACACAGAAATGAATGCAATATGCATGTAGGACAGAAATATTCTCTTAAAGTATATTATACTACTCATAGTTACCACACACACTGTAAAGGAGAACAGTTTATATAAAATTTCCTTGCTGATGTACCCCATTGGCACAACAAAACCCATTCTTCCAACAAAATTACTGCCATTTACACTAACACATTTCTGCAAGCAGAAAAGTTATCAGTACTTCTTGAGTCCCTCATCCTTGTACAGACTATGCCGCTGTGCTGGTGAGCTTGAAGTAAAGCTTTCATTGTTATGATACTCACTTAACTGCCTGCAACACAGTGGATTTTTGTGGTTCTCTAGGAGTTTTTACCTTTTATGTAAATTATTAAATTTAGTTTGCCCAAGTGCTGCTAGTAATGGGAATCAGCAGGTATATAAGACACATAGTTAGCACCTTATGCTTACAGCTCCTGACTGTTGCACCCACAAGTATGGCTCCATATGCCATCCCATATCCCACAGTTCAGTGCACAGCCTATGCAGTTAAGAACTCCTTTTTTTCAAATAGTAAAATATTTAACGCAGTTCAGGAAGCTCTTTTCAAGACGTAACCTGATAAATGGCAGTTTGCGGAGCACAAAAGATATTTTTCTAAAATATATACTTTATACGAAGTTTCTGAAAATAGACTTAATACAGAGTGTTTACCACCTTCCTCACCTCTGTGTCTGTGTGAAGGCATAAGCAAATATAAACGTTTGCCAAAACCAGATTGGGAATGGGCAAAGTAATAATTGTGTGAATGGATTTGTAGAGTCAGGGAGATATTTTTTTCTGGCTTTCTTTCTGTCGGTACTGGAAAAGTAGCATTTTTTAAGCATTCTTTTTTTTTCTGAAACACTGAAACATTTTATTTAAGGAAAAAAAAGTAAAAATTTGGCAAGAAATAAATGAATGATAGAGCCTGCTTCGACACATGTCTTCTCATTTATTGTTTCCACTTAAACACTCTTTTCTTGCAGAATTCTTTTCAGGAGAGATTTATCTGCAAGCACAGCCTAGAAACTTGAATTATGTGATTGAAACTACTGATAGGTTTTGCTTGTGCCTTGTCTGTGATTCTGTGGAATGTAGTTATTTTACTGAATAAGGTTAATTGTTACGTTTAAGTGCCAGCTCTCTGTAATGCAACACAAAGATTTTCAGTGGTAAACTGTAACTGGGCTGTCAGATGATAATAAAACCATTACAGTATATTGAAAACTGGGGAGGAAAAGTCTTTCCTTTCTCACTTGACACGTTCTGAAAAGCAGTTGTGGAAGTCATTCAGGTCTGAGCATTCATGCATGCACACTGAGCTCAAGATTCACAATTAGTTCCCGTTATCACCTCCCCCACAGCCTGGTCTGTTGTGTTTGTGCAGTCCGACATTAGTTCATAGCCTTGATATTGCTTGGTGCCCCCAGGCTGCAGCTGCAGCTGTGTGGCAGATACTTGATTTAGCAGCCCTGACTGACATGGTGGCTATGGAGAAAGGGAAAGGACTCTCAGTGTTGTGGGGGACCCAGCAGCTCTGAGACATTGCTTAATCCCTTTAGTATTCAAAGGACCCTATCGGTGAAGAGCCTCCTGCTCTTCAAAACTGGCACCCAGCCTACAGGACCTAATGGCAACTACAAATGCTGAATGAAGCTGACTGAAATGCCTTAATAAGAGATCTGTTCCTCTCTTTCGTCAAATCTTGTTTCACAACAACTCTAAATGGCCTGGTTTATCTTTATTTGTTGCAGCCTGTTGCAATCTCTAGTCAAATGAGGAAATATGCCTGAAGTGCCCTGAGTTTTCTGACCAGCAACTGTGCTGTCCTAGTCATCAGAAAGAAGGACTCAGTGTCTGATTCATGTGCTCTGATTTCTCAGATTGTTGGCAGCCCACAAATATATCGAAACATATTAATACAATTCATACAATATTAATGTCAATGCAATTACGGCAAACATTTTAATCAGTTTAGAGATAAAATCCACATTTATTTTTGCTCTCAGCAATTTTAAAGAGTTTACATTGATTCCAAATCATAACTTTTTCAGTAAAACCATATCTTCATTTCCTAAGCTCTTTGGATGAAGCAAACCATGGAGCAGATAAGTGTGTGATTTGCAAAGAAGCCATAAAGTAATTTTCTTTTTGCTCTGAGCCAAGGAAAGAGTTATACTATACAGGCTCAGAGTCAAATGGCCAAATACAGAGCTGAAGCTAATGCACTTGCATCCATACCCTACACTGTTGAAATTGACCTTCAAATTAAGCCCAGAAATATCAGTAAAAAATGCTTCCACAGATAAACCTCTAGCTTTGTGGAAGATTGGAAACTGCCTGAGCATGGTAATTATAGACCACACAGCATGTCTCAGTTTCCATTCAGAAAAGAGATTTATTAACAAAGTGATCATGTTTCAATAAAGACAGAAAGAAATCCATTTCATGTTTAATGTCTTTCTTGCTGCTTTATGGCCAAAGGTCCTGTGGGGCAGAAATTTTTCAACCAGAAAAATTAAGCTGATGTAAGATAATTTGTCCTTCTGACAGACATCCTCCTTCAGTCCTGTCTTAGGAATTTATCGGAGCTGCTGAGGCGACACTTTGGTTTGCCATAGATCACACATACAAACTGGGAATCTTGTCCACAGTTGTTTGAAGTTAATAGGATTTCTTCTCTGCTGTGTTTTTGATTGCACCATGTTATAGAAGACACTGAGTCTTCATGAGGGAAATTTATTTCAGACTAAGGGAACTTGAGTGGCCTTGCTCTTTCTCATTCTGAGGATCAAGGACACCATCACGCAACTAAGCAAGTGTCCCTCACTCCCAAACACATAGGGGTGACAGTGCAACTCAATAAATTATGAATTCTACTTGGGTGAATCAGAGTAACTTCACTCAAGTCAATGAATGTGCACAAGAAGATGGAAACTTTCTGCATTTCTCTTCATATGCTTTGATTAATGCAATACAAATGCCTGAAAAGGGGATTCATGTACTACAAGTTTGGCCATCTGTAAATTAAGGACTCTACGGTGGTAACGAGTTTATAGAATAGGATATGTAAGTGCCTGCAAGAGGTTAGTGCATCCAAACTCTCCTTACAGGTACAGGAGACCTAATTATTATCATCAGTGCAACTTAGTGAATTATTCACTTGGGCAATCACTACTTCAGGATGAATTTACATGTTCCCAAGGCTTCGGTGACTGCATTGACTAGAGTGTCCTTGAATATGAAGGGAGCTAAGCCTCCTGGCACATGTAAGAAATTACATAGACACTAAAATACAGGAATTTGGGCCTATAAGCTGTTCTCTGTCATAGTCTTTAAAAGACTTCCTGGCTTTTTCTCTTGTAAATATAGAGAATTTTGTCTTGAGGTTAACTCATTTTTCCTTAAAACCAGAGGGTTTAAACCCAAACCAAAGCAGATATGCCACTATATCTGGGAAGAAAAATAGTCATAGTTTAGCCTAGACAGCTGATTTTTTAGTGGCTACAGTTAGGTGAACTGAATCCTAATGACAAATATTTGTGGAAGTTTTGAAAATTAGGTGCTTGAGAGCATGTAGAACTAACAAAAACATGGCCTAAAGACAACAGCCCAGGAACTCCATGGGGCTGCTCTGTTACCAGTAATTTCCACTGTCAGCTGTCAACCTGTCTGCTCACATGAAGCCAAGTTGACTAGAACTCTGTCCCCTGCTGTCAGCGCAACCACAGGGCAACACAAAATTCTCTGGCAGGAGTCAGGCTGGTATGCAGTACAGCTGCCACATTGCCCCACCCCAGAGCCTAGCAGGGCACTTCTAAGATTTTCTCACTCTGAAAGAGCCTGGTCTCCATTTCCTTCCACTTCTACCCTGACAGCCGTCTCCTTCCATGCTGCTTTTAGCAGCAATTATGATTAGTGTTGTGCGGCCAGCCAGAGCACACACAAACAGGATCACCCAGGCAAAGCTGACAGCCCTTGGCATCCAGAAACTCAGCTATTGGCACACTTTTTTTGTAACCAATTTATCAACTCACTTTCTCAGAGTCTTTCTCATGTAAAACACAAAAAATAAACCAACCAGAAAAAATCTGTGTATTATAATAGTGTAGCTTTCTTTTCTGCTTCATGCCAACAAATAATACATCTGATTCACAACATTGCTATGCTGTGCTATTTCTGGCATTTTGGGCTAAGTTTAGACAAAGTTACATGTGATCCACAAGCAGTAAAGGCAAGAAATAACCTGTGGTTTATATTTCAATTCATCAGTAAATACTGTAGCAAAGATTTCATGGGAATATATAAGCAACATGGTAATACTTCTAAATACCAAAGAATTGTCAGGGATTTAATGCACTGCCAGCAGTACGGAAACATCCAGTAGGTGAATGTTAGAAATGAGTGTTACGCTTGATCTCGAAGTCAGTTTCAAGGATTGTTAAAAACAATAATGACTTTAAAGGAAATAACAAAAGCCAGTCCTGATATTCATCTGCTAGATACGCAGATATTCCTGTCAGGCCAACCACATTTTGAAACCGTAGTCCTTAAACCTGCTCTGTCAGAGTTGTGAGGCTACTGTTAGAAGAAAGAGCAGGATTTTGGTTTGATAAATTTTACACATACTGGAGAGGTTCTCGTTCTCTTTTATGATAGTGAAGACTTACTCATTTCTTCTTATAACTAATATCAAACAGTGTCTGATAACAAATATCAAAGAAAAGTATTTTCCTTTTCATATCATGATGAGACACCTGTAAAATTTTCACAGGTACATGTGAAAAACCTGATATAAAATCAGAGAAAAAGAAGGCCTAAGGAATTAAGACAATCAAATGTCTTTTAAAATGACTTGAGGCTTATCTGTTTAAAAACTAGTCTTTTCTCATGAAATGTACAAATATTTCTTTTTGGTTTGAGTCACCCATTACTTTTTCAAGTTATCTATAGTTCTTTTGTATGGATCTTGTTAAAGATGGCTTTGTTGCATGTTGATAATAGGACAATTTAAAATAAGAAGCTAAATTCATCTCGTTCCCAACCTGTGCAGCCAGGTTTTACCTGAACACTTCTGTCTGTTTTGCACTTTTTCTTTCATGCTTCCCCCTCCATAGCTGACAGTAAGAATAGGAGGACAACTGTTGGCTGGGCTCCTTCAGAGAAGTACTGTGAGACAGAGCTGGGGTTATGGGGCTCCTAATGCCTTGTCTGTGGAAATTATTTTACAGGTTGCTGCCATGTATGAGGCATGAACTGTTGTCCTCTTGGGGCACGAGTTTATATCAAAGCAAAGCATGAACTATATACATGGAAGACCTGGTGACCAGCAAGAGTGGTGGTGGTTACTGCACATTACAGTGGATGTCTTACTCCAACACGCCACTACATGACTTGGCATACAAAAGTACAAATAAACTGTGAATTTAAGTACTTATGAAATGATGTTTTGCAGAAGCCCAACTGTCTGGTGAACAGAGCTTAGCCCTTTACCCAGAGCAGACTTAGTGCTATGCTTCTGCACTTTCTGACTCCAAGGGTGGAGGATAAGTGTCCAGAGTTACCAGTATTTCTTCCTGTAATTTACCATTTCTGTTTCTGCCACACTAATAGGAATAAAAAGTCCTGTGGAAGTGGCTTTTGTGTGGCCAGGTCATGCTGTGTGGGTGAACCCAAAGACCCCCACCTTTCTAGCCTGAATAATACCCCTTCTCTTCCAAGAGCACAAGTATGGTCTAACCCATTCTACCCTGAGTACAGAAAAGCCTGTGAAATACTACTTTGTGTTAGATTCCAGTGGGATACACTTAATGAATGCCATTTGGCTGCTGTGTGCAAAGTATTCTCCAAAGACTTGCCAGGAATTGGCCTTTCATAGCCAAGTTTTTGTTTGTACTTTTCAGGAGCAATGTGCATAAATGCTACTACACTTCTCTAGGCAATTTACAGCTGAGATGTCAGGAGCAGGAAAAATTCAGTAAAGGCTTGTATTTTTCATCTTTCAAACTAGATGAAGGCTTGGAGCACAGGAAAAAGCCCTCTCCTATTTATGATGGTAGCGATAAGTCATTATTGTTGATGAGCTGGAGAAAGGGCCTGGCTGCTCATTGGACTGAAGGTGCAAGGCATTAAAGGGGATTAAACCGGCACAGACTCTGCCAGCCTAATCCACTTGGCACCAATGAGCTGCAGGGAGGCCTGAATGCTTTGTGATTATGGCATGTATGAGGAGGCTTAAAAGAAATGAAATAGTCAGTTTAGTTGCCATGGAGGTTTTGGTGGTAATTGACTTTTGTGAGCCTTCCTTTCTCCCCTTTCTCTTTTTTTTGTAATCATTGATTAGAAACTGTGCTCCATTCCACTTTAATACCCATGTAACATAGAAAGCCTTTTTTTCACAATGAAAAATCAGAGCTTTAGGGCAGTACAAGGGGTTGTAATATACAACGTATGTACAGTCAGAACAATGCTGCAGCATTACCTTTACTCTGACTCTGCTAAAGCCTAAAGCAGGTCCAGCTTCATTTAGATAATGGAAATACTCCATGGCAGTTATCTGAGACTGAGATTGGATCCCCGTGGCATTTCCAAGTATCCGGAATGCAGTATGTTATATACTCAGGAAGGCTGCATTCAGTGGTGGTATATGTCCTTCAAGGATAAGGGAACTGCAAGAGGAAATCATGTCTTCTACAGTGAAGTTGCTGTTGATGGCATATCCATGATTCAGGTGGCTCCTGATCCAAGCCATATGCTAGAGACAATAATGGGAGTCTGCTTGTGTCTGAAAAAAAAGCACATTATTCTTTACAATCTATGGCTAAAAAGTCTCTTCCCACAAAAAGTCACAGGAGGAGTCTACATTTAGGTGTTCTTACTTACCTAGGGAAGGACTATCCACATCCATTGACTCTGAAATGAGTGTGGAGAATCTATATTGCAGCCACCAATAAGGATAAACCCATCAGTGTCTCCAGGGAGAAATGTAGAAGCAGAGTTTTTCACCTACAGCCAGCAGTGAAAAATGCATGCTGTTCCATGTATTGAACAACCTATTTTTGCAAACAGAAGAATTTATGATGATCGCTGGATATTTGGCTGTCATCATTTTCTTTACTACTTCAGTGCATAAACCCAAAGGGTAACAGAGTTCAAACAGACTCCAGCACATACAGCATGTGTGTTATTCCCTTAATTAAGCTGTTACAAAGAACTGAAATTCCATTGTCAGTAGGGACAGGCCTGGAGCAGTGCAGTATTTGCTAAAAGGTAATTTTTAGGGATTAATGCAACAATGTCACAGAAGACCTTTCCTCTTTTCACTTTTACTTCTGACCTTTCTGTCTGAGCAGAGTTTTCTGGTTAAGCTTTTGAAGGCGTAACAGAAAACCAGTGCATTACTCCACTGGAATAAGAAACCTGTTAAAATAAAACACGGGATATATTTATTTGTAAGCTGAAAAGAAAAAAACAAAAAAATCCACTAAGCAAACAAAAGCCCAGAGGCAGGGTTTTTTAGAGGTGAAGATATTTGAAAGGCTTTAATTTTTCTTTGCTTTTAGAGTAACCACTATGTGAAGATAAGAGATCATTAAACCTACATCAGTATGTGGCCTAAGAGCCGCTTTTCTGTAGCACATCAAGCATGCAATAACCCAACTGAAATTCCCACAGAGGTTGAACAATAGCCTCCTGTTTGTAGCTGCCTCTGGTTCATTTAGTAGAAAATGTATAACCGAAGTTTTATCAGATTCAGCTATAAAGACGAGGTGCTCAATATTTCCTGTGCTAAGTGGACTTCTTTGATCCATTATCCTGCTAATTACCAACAGGGTTGGCCTCTTCCTGGATTTAACTGCTCTTGCCTATTTTTTTCTGGCTCCCTGTATTTGCTTAATTAGACACAGCCATGAATGCTCCCATAGTTCAAGCCATCTTGAAGAACTTTGGCTTGTTTGTGTGGATTCTGCACCCTCTGAGTTGAGAGTCAGGCTTGCTAAAGGACTAGATTCAAAGGCTAGGGAAGTCAAGAGGAGACTCAAAGTCAAATGACCAGACAGTAAATAAAACCCAGCATGAGTCCACAGAGCATAACTGGAGCCAGGCCAATGTGTATAAGCAAAGAATTTAGCCAAAAAGTTACCTTTTTAATCCTCAATTCATAGCTGCAATACCTACACAATGGACATAAGAAAGACTGAATTTTGTCTTTTCTGAGCCTGCATGACTTTCTAAGGAAGAAAATGTCTTCCTGTCTCTCTGATACATCTGTGAAACTTTACAAGAGAGCTTATTTTTTTCAGACTATTTACTGCTTTTTAAAAAATCATTTCTAGGTTTGTAGGTGTCTGATCTGGAAGTGACACGGAAAGTTGGTGTAGTCCCAGCCCCAGCCTCAAGAAATATGCCTGTGTTGTTTCTGACATATATTTATCTATCCTGCTTTTAAAACCATGATAGAGACTCCCTTTTTCTTTAACAATTTATTTCTCTGCTTCGCTGCGCTAACAGGTTTTTTTTCCCTTATGTCTGTGTCTCCACAGCTGCAAAATAGGCCTATTAACTGTTATTTTCCCATTGGATAGGGGGAATTATTTATTCCTTTCTTTTTTTTTTTATGATATCCCGTTATATGTTTGAAAATGGTTATCATGCCTTCCTGTATTCTTCTTTTCATAGACTAAACAAACTTCTCTAAGTCATCTGTGTGTGTAGAGGACAAATTTATAGGATCTTAGTGGAGCAGAGTGGGTTAGACCATAAGTTAAAGTGAAGGCACTGTCATCTATGGGAAGCAGAAGAAGCTGCTCCTCTTCCTAAGTGTCAAATGTCTGAATAAAAACCTATAGATTGCCTGAAGAGGTCACTGCTTGGCCAGCTGAATTTGCTGACTGTTCATGCAGGAGTCACACTGCTTTCTCTTCCTAGTTTCCTTAGGACCCTGGGACTCCTGAGGGGTGTAGGAAGGCAGAATCCCTTGTAGAAATACTCTAGCAGTTTGCACACTCTTAAACCAGATACAGTAATGGGGAGAACTATACAGGCAATGACCTTTTTATTGTGCACCCATAGTGAAGGACCAGACAGATGTGGAATCAGGATCTTTCTTCCATGAGGGGTGCAGGGCAGTCCCATGACCAGAAATTGAATGGATTGTGTCATGCTTTACATTAAAGATTGACCACGAGAAATTATTTTCCAATTAAATTCTGGAATCAAAAATCTGAGATAGACCTGCTAAGGTTACATCTAAACTTTACAGGAGGGAAGCAGAAGGCAGGGGATAGAAAGGGAGGATTGAAAAATCCTCTTATCAAATTTTATTTTCTGCATGGTTGTGTCCTAGGTATGTTTAAACACAATTGAGTGTCTGAGACACAGACTACATGTTGTAGAACATGTGGTCTTCCTTTCATTAAGAATGTTATTTTTTTCATTATCAGGCTTTCTTGATGCTTGCAAAATTAGATGTGATTATTCAGTACGCCTTCAGTTTTGTGTGTGAGCTTACCCTCGAAAAGAACTTTTTTCAAAGCTTAAGATATATCAAAGGCATTGTTTGAGATAGCCACATTGCTGAGGGTTAAAAATTGAGTGTTTTAACATCTTCAGAGTACTCTGGTTTATTCTATCTCAGCAAGATTTTTGACTGGAAGCTTTCAAAGTTATTAGATTTTTTTCCTCTGACTATAGCACAGAGATTATTTCAAACATGTTAATCAGTTTATTTATATTTTAGGGAATCCACGCAGTTTCTCACATCTTGTGGCAGCTATTTCTTTAAAAAACTGTACCTCCTTTTGTAAGTTTCCCACAATCCGTAAAGAACTGGTGGGGAAAAAAAGCACATGTATGATTTCTGTGTGACAACAAAATGCCCTCAAAGACATACTAAAACATGGGATTCAGGAATGACACATGTCCACTTGCAAATCCTACATACTCCTTACACTTTGTTCATTTTTTGTTTAATTTCCACTTCAGAAATGCAGTGTGTGTCATCATCCATGTCTAATTAATAAGTTATTGTTGTGAAATCCTGATCAAATTCCAAAGCTATACAGCACAAAGGTAGGTACAACCTGTGCATTCTCCTGTCTCCATAAACATTCCTGTCCTAGGGAATTTTGAATCTCAGAAATTGACAGCCTTCAGAAGATTTCAGAGTGTAGCATATGCTTATCATCAAAGTTTAATTAAAGTGTTCTATGGCTCATGGAACAGCTACAGACATCTTACTGTGGCTCGGTGGATCATAGGCACCCCATGAAATCACTGAGCCAGATAGCGTTTTCCTCTGCTAGTCACAAGATGATGAAAACTAGCAGTACTTTGCACGTTCAAAGCACAGTTCACCAGTATGTTATGAACGCTTCAGCCAGTTCAGGGAAGAGGTGAAATTCTTACTTTATTGTAGAAAATGAAACTAATATGGAGAATTCAAAGGGATAGTCACTGGATCCAATCTCCTCAGAGAAATAATGGAACTCCCAAACTGGAGTTAGGGCTTATGGTACTGTAACTCATACTTGAGTTACAGTGAGCAGCAAAGACTGCCTTCTGTCCTGCCACTACATTGCATTCCTTGCGTGAGAAAACTGCCAATGCCAACATTGTGCCTCTTGTTTACTGTTACTGTGGACAACCTGTAAGTACAAATATGCTGCAGTTAAAATCTGCTTAAGTAATATTCAACTGGCCATTCTTGAAATATGTATCCTTCCAGATTAAGGTTTTCATAAGCTTTGACTGAAGGTTCTTAACATTTCAATTCCTAAACCAAAAGTAATATTAGTATACCAGCAAACTTCTGAATGCTTCTGTTTCCCAGATGATTGCAACTTCTCTTGAAACTGATAAATCATAGCTTGTTCTTACAGAATTTCATAGAAAATGACAGCAATAATAGCAGACTTTAGGGACACCTCTTGTCAGGACCAGCATTCCTGGCAGCACTGTAATATCTCTTCTATTAATCTTCTCATTTACTCTAAATTGTAATTCTCAAAATAGCATATGACAAAAAACACTCATCAGCTTCTCTATTTAGCTGAGAGCATTTGGGCAGCTGGCTCACTTTTTTGTTCCCCAAATAATGTCTTTACTCTTCTGTAGAGTTCAGTGGGGGTATAATGTGAAAACATATCCATCATATGAGTTGGCATTCAGAGGAAGAATTAAATGTAGTTTAACTCTTCTTGTCCTAAGCAAGCAAATGCCTTGAAACGAACTAAGTTCAGATGCTTCAAAGTTGCTGTACTTAGACAGAAAATCTCATTGCTTTACTAAAGTTATATAAGCAAAAAAAGATGATTGAGTGTGCTTGAAGGTCTCTGCTTTGGAAGGGAAAGGGTGGTTCTGATAGCAGAGAACACAGAATTTATCCAAGAATCAGAATGCAACTCTGGGTTTTCTTTAAAAGATATAATCAGAGTTTCTGACACTGGAAAAGACTGTTGCAAATATAAACACACATAAAATTAAAATTAAATTCCTTTTTCCTGTCTGCTGGGGAATCTAAGTGATGAAAAAGAAGAAATAAAATAGCTGAATTCTTAATAAAAGCAAATCTTGTTAGCAACAGCAGAACACAGCAAGTTGGGTTCTTTTTTTTGTCTTTTATTTTTTTTTAATGTTACAGACAGTATCACAATCTGTTCAGGAAAAGATCCAGTGATTAAAATGTGGGAGCAGAGGTAGCAGATCATATAAAAAAGTAGAATTACCTTTTCTGAGGCAAAGAGTACCGGGAACCAAGTTACCCTAAGTCTTTATTTGGGGTATGTTTATGTATACCCCAAATCACAGCTCTAAAAAATACACAGATATCTATGGCCCCATCATGTACCTGCAAATCAGAGAGGAGAACAAGCCTAATTTTTGTTGTGATTTTTTTGCTTGTTTATTTTGTTGGGTATTGTAGCATCTA
The DNA here is from genome assembly GCA_032466535.1 of Forpus xanthops. Lineage (NCBI taxonomy): Eukaryota > Metazoa > Chordata > Aves > Psittaciformes > Psittacidae > Forpus > Forpus xanthops. The sequence goes on along the minus strand of JASSUY010035073.1, from coordinate 9,214 downwards.
TCTGTCATACATTGTGAGGGACTTCAAGCTGAAGGTTCTTATGCTGCTAATATTAAACTAGCCTTGGTATTTTTAAACTGTGGAGACAAAAGACTCCTAGTTCCTAAGTCCTAGACCTGAGAAGGTCAAACGCTGAGTGAGAGCTCTTCACAACAGATAAGGAGGCACTGACCTAACAGTCACCCAGTGAAAGTGAGCTTTGCTTGGTTATTTACTGCTGTGAAAGCAGGAAAGCTGCAATGATTAATCCTATTCACATATCTAAGAATGAGCACAAATTGAATGAATGAGGTGTAGGAGTGGGAAGAAATAGTACTTAAAAAAAATGCTTATAATCCTACTCAAAATAAAATGAAATTAAATGAAATAAAATAAAATAAAATAAAATACAAGAATATAAATAAATATAAAAAAAAACAGCCTCAGGGATAAAATGGAACACAACTGAAAAGAGAAATAGACATAAAAATGAGTGGACGGAAGAAAGATGATAGACATGAACATAAGTTACAATCTAGTCATTGTGAAAATGTGCCAAGAGAAGCAAAAATGAGTATGAAGGCTTTGTAAGTGTATTTGTTAAGAATAAGAAGGCCTTGAATTGTTTCTAATTATACCTAGAATAAAAGGAACCCTAACTGGAGGGGGTGTGGAAATAATCAGTAAGAGAGAAACAGCAGTTGTGCTCAGAATATACATGTGTATGTCATCTAAATGAAGCAACCCTGGACAGGCTTTCTTAGAGCTTCCCTTGGCCTCTGAGAAGAAACATCATTAATTACAGAGTGATTTGGGTTGGAAGGGACCTTAGAAATCATCTAATTCTGACCTCCTGCTGTGGGAAGGGACACCTTTCACTACACCAGGTTGCTTCAAACCCCATGCAATCCAGCCTTGAACACTGCCAGGGACAGGGCAGTCACAGCTTCTCTGGGCAACCTGCGCCAGTGCCTCTCCACAGCCTCAGTAAAGAACTTCTTCCTAACATCTAATCTAAATCTATCCTCTTTCAGCTTAAAGCCATTCCCTCTTGTCCTGACACTGCATGACCCTGTAAAAAAGCCCTCTCCAGGTTTCTTGTAGGACCCCTTTGTGTGCTGCAAGGCGGCTTTAAGGTCTCCTCAGAGCTTTCTCTTCCACAGGCCAAACAACCCCAACTCTTTGTCTTCACAGGAGAGACGTTCCAGTCCTCTGATCTCATGGCCTCCTCAGGACTTGCTCCAACACATCCATGTCCTTCTTATGCTGGTGGCCCCACAACTGATTGAGGTGGCCCTTGAGTTTGCAAGTGATCCTTCAACATTAACCAGCTTTCTTAGACCCTTCTTCCCTCTAGGGGTTTATCAGGGCAGACCCTGACATCCCAAGTAGTGAGCTTGCTGTACACCCTTCTCACTGCCTGTCATGGGTTCAGCAGCAGCAGTCATTTTTCTTTAAGCAGTAGCTGGTGAGCACTGTGTTTTGGATTTTCGGC
>JASSUY010035071.1:13700-50368 GCA_032466535.1 Forpus xanthops | reverse complement strand
CCTCACTTGGAATATTGTGTGCAGTTCTGGTGTCCTCAACATAAAGAGGACATGGAACTGTTGGAACAAGTCCAGAGAGGGCCACGAGGATTATCAGGGGACTGGAGCACCTTCCATATGAAGACAGTCTGAGAAAGTTGGGGATGTTCAGCCTGGAGAAGAGAAGGCTGCGTGGAGACCTCATAACAGCTTTCCAGTATCTGAAGTGGGGTTATAAGGATACTGGGGAGAGACTTTTCTTTAGGGATTCTAATGAGAAGACAAGGGGTAATGGGTTGAAACTAAAACAGGGAAAGTTTAGATTGGATCTGAGGAACAAATTCTTTACTGTGAGGGTGATGAGGGACTGGAATGGGTTGCCCAAGGACGTTATGAATGCTCCATCCCTGGTGGTGTTCAAGGCCAGGTTGGACATAGCCTTGGGTGACATGGTTTCGTGTGAGGTATCCCTGCTCATGACAAGGGGGTTGGAACTAGATGATCTTAAGATTCTTTAGAGTCCTAACTCTTCTATGATTCTATGATTTAATGGAAAAAGTAGATGAAACCAGAGAGGTGGATCAAAAATAAACTTCACATTTCTAACATTAAAGATAATGAATCCTCTAACCTGAACACCAGGAAGGTGTAAAGGTAAAAAAAGCAAATAATTATTTTGAAAGAATCTGAATGCCTTACATAAGCAGCTGGCTATAATGTATTTGTGGTGCATCAGCATCAGTAGTCTCAACTCATCATGTTCTTTCAGTGATCACTAGATCAGAGACATAACTTCTGGAAGCATCCCTGAATTGCTTTTTTGTTACCAAGAGCACCAGTGACTTCAGATACCCTCTGTAATTTTGGCCCCTGACTGAAATGATGTTATTATTTTAAAGCTATGTCAAAAGATGCAGTGGCCACATCCAGAAATAAAAATGTAATTTCTATTTTAAAAAGAAAGGACAAAAAACCATAGTATTTTTTCAAATCCTGACAAAGCCTGGTGTTCTTTTCTGATGAATGTCCTAATTAAAGTAACTAGCTTAGTTGGTAGCTGGTTTTCAGCTGCTGAAAACTATCACTGATCTTACAAAAACTATACATGATTCTACTTTTAATATGGGAAACAATTTCTGCTGGACAAATAGAAACATTTCAAACATTTCATTTTCCTCCTGAAAGACAACTTCATTCTAAAGTGAATAGACAGTAAAGAGACTGAAAACCTTTTTTCTTAAAAACAGGTTTCAAAAAACTCCTTCTAAAAAAGGATGAAACTAGAAATGAAATGAAACAACCTTCTGCTTTGTGCTCATAGAGACTCTGCCCAAGCCTAAGTGAATTCGTTCCTGTATTTCATTTTTACTAAGAAGCTAAATGTATTTATTATGTCTTAATTTTGGCCATGGATATGAACAAAAGATTGAGTTTACATTACTTTATTGTAGGTATCTTGTGACAAACTACCTTGTGGTTAATAGAAGATGCTCTGTATTTCATGACTTGCAATTAGTCCCACCCAGTAGGACAAATAGGTGACGATTTAGCTCCATTTAAGAATGCAGCTCCACCAAGGAACTGTGTTTTGTGACACAAGGAATAAACTACCTCAAAGCATAAGGGTAAGGGGGGTAAACGAATTTCTTCTGCACTGAGATCACGAGCCTAGTAGAAAAGTTTGTTGTTTAGAGTGGGCATAGGACTGGTCTAGTAAAGGTATTCAAAACCAGATGGTTACAATGGGTGGTTGAACATTATAAATAACCCTCTAACCTATGCTGAAAAGGAGTATAAGAAACTTACTAGGGACACAAATGCTAAGTGTACTCTTTGACTAAATATATAAGCATGAACTGAGAAGGTATTTGTCCTTTCATAACTCTTCAAAATCCTACCCAAGGACTTTATACACTTTTTAACTAGAAGTAGATCAGAATAAACTTGGATCTCATTTTCCCTCCTAAAATAAATAACCTAATTCTTAAGTCTGAAGCATGTTAATGTCTCTGATCTGTGACTCTTTTCTTGAACAGGAAAGTCTCAACTCACGTTATGTTACAGAATTCTTTTTTTCCAGCTGATGATGGTTTCACTTAGAGCCTGTGTCTGTACTCCAAAAGCCAGCTTTGAGAAGGAGAAGATGAGATAATTTCTTCTTTTGGAATAAATTATTTTCATTTTTCATCCATTTCCAAATCTTACTGACAGACATGTTTCAAAAGGTGCATAGTTTTGGCCAGAGAAGCATTAAAAATCCAATAACAGAGATGTCATGGGCCTATCCCTCACATTTGGACCCTAACTATGCTCTCTCACTTTCAAATAAGGACATGGCATGCCTATCAGCATCTCCTATGAGACCTAGTGATTCACTGCTAATCTGAGAGTTGAAACATCTTTCCTATTTCTTGTATTAAAGAATGAAAAATCGGCTTATGATTAACAGCTACTAAGCTTAGGAATCCTCTTGCCTGATGACATCTGTTTAGGTGCTGCTTCTGTTTTACATAGTGTATATGTATGTGCATGTGTACATGATTGTGGAGGATTCTTCTATTAATCAGTTACTGTTTTGTATATTATTAATAAATAGTTTAAATAATAAGAATTGCTCAATATGTGGTAGTAACACCTTGTACCATGCCCTGTCTACAGTCTTCTAACAGCAAGGTTAATACCCTCCTACACTTTTCAAAGCATAGAAATATATTCTTTTAATATTTAAGAAATAGCACAACTTTAAAAGATGGAATCATGTGAAGCTAACAAAAAACTCTGAATTTCATGAGTTGGAGAACTGGACATGAAATCCTATACCTAGAATAAGGAAGCTAGATATGTAGGGCAAATAAAGCTGGTCACTTATGAAACACAAAGGACTGTATTTTAAAACCCAATGAGCAGCTCAGATAATGTGTTTGAAATTGTGAATGATCAATTTAACTTAACTCCATGATACATTGCAAAGCCTCAAAGAGTAATTATATATTTGTGCCAGTAAGGAAAGTAGCATAAGGACTCTATTGTGAATCCACAGAAATTTTGGATCTGTGACCACTTATATACACTCAAGATAAGTAAAGTTTTGTGGTTGTTCTCCTTTATTTATATATTGCTTTGACCTTCACTGGAGTCATATTGATCTAGTGGAAACAAAACAAGAAATCAGAGATGATTCAGAAAGCAACTAGACTGATATAAGTATCATTAAAAACATGAGTTGTAGATTAAGTGATAAAGTTTAACCCAGCCAGTATGATTAAAATAAATTAGTTTGAACTAGATAAAGATATAAGCAAAGGTTCTTATTCTTAGTCCTTTTTCTGAAGTCAAAACTAATTGAGCAACAGATAAATAGGAGAGGTCCTTGCACTATTTCCAGTAATGAGTCATAAAATTTTGCCAATGCCAGAATCTTTTCTTACTTTCTGTACATCAACAAAAGATACTTAGAAACAGAAACAGGTAATTTTGAATGTGATTTAAACCGAATTTCAAAGCCACAAGATCTTTTAACTGTAATGCTTATTTTTACCACCTCATGAACTTAATGAATCTGTTGTACTCTTCCTGACATGTTTCCCCCCAAAGCAGTACACTGACATGTTACAAAGAAGACTTGGTTCAAACAATAAATGCTTAGATATTTCTGCATATTTTCAATATGTTGTCCTGCCATATTCTCCACTGAAATATCTAAAATAAGAAAAAGGGTATCTTCCTTCAAAATGCATATGCTATTTTTTGTTCTCTGTTGCTCCTGTTCCATTTGTTCTGATGTAATTCCTTAAATATCTGTAACTTAACATCAATTTCAGGTTGAATTTCTGGAAGTTTTCAATAAGCATATGTCAATCAAGACAAATTGGGGTGATGGTACTCCCTTAGTGAGCAGCTTTCCTAATAAATTTATTCATAGTAAGAGATAATGCCTGGACCAAGGTCAGGAAATCTAAATCTCCACAGAAATAGCTGTGTGCAGACAGCTGAGGAAATAATTATGTCTGAATTAAAAAAAAAAAAAGAAAAAGAAATGGACTGGAGTCAATAATGATTTCAGTTCTGTAACCCTAGAGAATTATTGCAGGCCCAGATAATGCTGAAACTCATTAAAGACCTAAAGGATTTCACCCCCATCTGAATTTCTGTTAGAAAATAACAATAGTGATGTTGTAGCAAGTATGCCCTGAAGTTCAACACTGTGTACCTACTAGATTCAAGAATGTTATAACTGTGTGGGCATAAAGGTAAAAAGTGCCAATAAGACAGACAGCAATTGGGTGTCAACCAGTAGGGCTTGCCTAGGAAGCCAAAGGAGATCATGGAGTTGAAACATACGTGTTCAATGGGCACGAAGCGTTTGAGGTCATTTTTACATAGGCACATACACATACACACAGACATTTACTACCTAAGAATTTCTAAATGCTCTGCAAAGACAGTGCTTTCCCCATCAGCTTGTGCAGAGCCCAGGAGATGTGATTACCAGGCTTCTGGTGAAGAGAGCAGAAGGGGTTTGAAGGACTCCCTGCATTTCTGAGAGAGGCTCCTTCTGCTGCCTCCACTATTGCAAACCAACAATATATCTAAAACTAAGCCTAGGAGGATTTGATTTTGAAACTTTTTCAGAGTCTTAACTAAAAAGAAACTGACATGAAGTCAGTAAAAGTACAGCTCTAATTTGTAAAGGAAGTAATCAGTACAAATGGAGACCAGATAAAAAGAAATTACCACCATAAGGGAGCAGACAGAAATGAAGAAATAAAAATTCCTGGAATGTCTCCAGCAGAGTTTGGTACTCATGTTATTTTACTTATTGGAGACAATTAGGAGAGACTTGTTCATTGTTATGTCCCTTAGATTAGATTAGAAGACTTAAAAGTTTTCATGCTTTGGCCTTTTCCTGTCCTTGGGGGAAAAAATCCCTCTGAGAATGCTAATGATGGCTAGAGTCTATAAAAGGTTTCAAATTAGCTGTTTGTTCTCTTTCTGCTCCCTTCTACTTTTTTTCTTATCTTTTCTCTGGTATGTTTGCATCTGGACCTGTACAATCTCATCTGCGAAACTGGCATGAAGTGTATGAGAAATCATGAATTCTCATGCAATGCCATTAACACCTTGATTTCTGGTAATATTTGTACCTCAATTTGCAACAGAAGGCGGAAAATGTAGTCTATAAAGGAAGTAGAAATGAGGACCTTTTAACAGCAACTAAATCATATTGACTGTCCTGTTACACTCACACATCACTAAGTGCTCTCAAAGGCTGTAATCTGCAATGACAAAGATGGAAAATAGACCATTTGCTTGAAGAATTGAAGTGGCCTTGACTTCTTCTGGCAACATTTCCTCAACAGTTAAATTAGCAACAGCAAATCAGTACCAAAGATACAGGCAGCTGTCCTGCATTTGTTCCAAATGGTGAAATTTCCTGCAGGGACCTTCACTGAAGAGACCAAAGGTTTGTGAACACCCAGGCTCCTTAGCAGAAATTGTTCCCTAAAGGGCAGGTTACCACTTATGAGTTATCATTTATTTCAGAAGTGGAGGACAGGCTTCTTCATCTGGGGGAAAGAGTTATGGAAAAGGAGTGTCCAAGAATTTTCAGAATTAGATGAAAGATCTTCCTAATGTAGCAGGAACACCTTGAAACTAATATGAGCTAAGAGTAACAGCCAGCAGTGTGACAGAGCCAGGCCTGGAATCATGAGCTGTAGGTATTCAATGCCAGAGATCAGGCAAGGGAATACTGCATCAGCTGTTAACTGCACATGCAGAGGTATTAGTGGAAAATGAATTGCTGCAGTAGCTTAGCCAGGACAAAAGGAATGAATAGCAAGGACTTCAGCATCAGCAGAATTATGACATTCTCTTACAATTTTACTCAATTTAAGCATGGAAAAGAAGGAGAGAAAAGACAGCTCTGATGATGTATTACACAACCCAGAATCCTAACAATAAGGAAGTCTTGTCTTCCCCCACTCCAAGTCATTTTAAACTTCTGTGGTGATTTTAGATGGTGTTTTCTTTTAATATAATGCTAATCTGGAAAAGCTGTTTACTGCTTAACAGCGATACAGTATCTTAATACAGTGAACATCTGACAGTTGCCAGAACTCCTGGCCTCACTGCAGCAATAGCTTCGCTGGTAGTGTTTAGTGTTTCAGATGTGACCTGAGCAGCAGTGAGTTGTGCTTCTGACTCCATCCCATTTCTCAATGCTGCTCAGCAGAGCTCAACCTGCCCCACTTGAAGCTTACTGTACTTCGCTCCTTGGCAAGACTTCTCTGCAAGCTCCAGATATCAGTAAAGTATCAGGCTCAACTGAATCTCATGACCAGGATATTTTCAATAAAACGCGGGTTACATAGGGGAAATATAACCATTTTGTACTTAGCTACAGGGAATGCCGCCTCAGACTTAGCTAGTCATCTGTGAGCCTCTGAAAGTATAAATTCCATCCAACTGACTTACAAAAGCTTTGTGAATAGACTGGCATTGCTGTGCCTGTGTTTAAGGAACTCTGAAAGAGCAGGATTTCAGCAAAACAATCAGAAATAGCTTTATATTCCTTCTATTCATCCCAGAAGCAATAGGAACTATTTTTGTTCTTTTAAAAGCATGTAGTAGCTTTGTTCAGATACCTATAACAAAATTCTGATGTTTCCTCTTCTGTTTTTTGTTGTTTGCTTTTTGTTTTTGTTTTTTTTTTTTTTTTATAGACAAGGGAAAGTAAGCAGCAATGAAAGACTCATTTAAAGCACATATTCAAGAGGAAGCTATATGTTGTTTGGAATTTAACACATCTTCTGGTTTACTCAGTCTACCTTGGTCTGTTCTTTCAGTTAGAATTTTGAGAGCTGCTTGTGCAAGTGATGAGACTTATGCACTTCTTGTGGCTTCAATCCAAAATACTAGCAAAATACTGATGAAATGGCTTTGTAGTCATTTGATAACAATGCATTCATAGGAGGGAAAGATAAAGGTAGGAAAATACCAAAATTGTTTTGTTCAGATAAAGGACTCAGCCCTGGTTCCTACCATGCCCTTTATGTCCTTGTCAGTTGGTAAAAAGCAACAGAAGAAATATCAGAAAATCCAGTTGCCAGGGATATCCCCAATTACAACCTTCAGATGCATTAAGTAGCAATATGTCATACACATTTTCTCAGCCCTCCTCCAGTCCTGGGTTTTGGCAGCTGGGGTACAATGGCTTCAGCTGCTTCTTCTCTCAGGAGAACTCTCTACAGCTAGCGTCACCTTTACATGTCATTTCAAATTGAACAAAGTCTAATCTATGTGGCAATTTACACCTTAGTTGCCATCACATAAAGAAAGTTAAAAGATGGTGACAATCTCACAGAATTAGGTCTCCATTTGCATATGGAGTTTTAATTCCCTCTGCTGTTACTGCACATTTCTAATTCTTTATGAAGTTGCAAAGGAGATTATACCAATGCACTTTTCTCCTCTCTTTCAGAACCAGTTTTTAGCAACAGGAAAACTGTAGAGGAAAAAAACATATTAAGAAATACCATATATAAATAAAAATATATTAAAATATTGGTTTAGCTTCTGTGGTCTTGACAGTGCGTACTGGACAGCTGTGCATATTTCTGCATGTAATGGCCAACTGAATCTAATCTAATACAACAAATAAGTTTAGTTGCAGGACATACCCTGCTGTCCTAATAACATACAGAGATACTAATAGAATTTCCACATATGAAATTGCTTTTTGAAAAAGCAAATGGTTCAGTTTGGCTCTACAGCTTTTATTCCTTGAAGTGTCAGCAATTTGCTGAAAATATTGTTATTAGTTATAATTTATTTATTACCTCCCTCAGAAATTCCTAACAATATTTTTTGAACACTGGCATTACATTTAGATACACTATTTAGCCTAGGAATTAATGAAACTGTGTCATAATATGTTGGATGTATGCTGCCTGTGGTTTTAATATAGCAGAAATGTCATTATTTTGTCTTATAATTTTAAGGGAAAATTGGCCTCATTGCTATATCACAGAGCACATATAATTATGCAGACAATATGTTTTATGCAATAATACATATAGATATTATAGTCAAAGGGTTTTCAATCTGCAGTGTCAAATCAGCAGATGTTGGGAGCTGCCAGAATTCAAATGTCCAAATGAAGCAATGTTTTGGCAGGGAAGGTTCCTGTGTCCTGATCTAATCTTATGCTTACACACCGGAAAGAATATGGTCATTTCTTTTCTTGAAGCTTTCTGTTTTGCTTGCTCTGTACCTTGGACTTTTTTTATGATCACACTGTTAAAGACTGAATAATGACAGAAAATCAGGGAAAGAATTTTGTTCCTAATAGAAGTTTCACTCTAGCACTTCTGTACTCACCTGTGTTACTTCCCAAGATTGATCCTTTATCTTTTTTAAAAAAAGAGCTTCCTATGTTAAAATTCTTAGACCCACAACAGATGTCATAATCACCTGAACTAGAAACTAATTAATAGTAGTAGAGACTGACTATTGTCTATGAGCAAGTCTCTGTGAACAGGTACACTGTCCTGAGTACTTCCATTGAGCCTGCAGGCTGACTGAAAGCTAGCTTGTTTCCCTCCAGAAATGGAACATCTGTATGGGAATACTGATAAGTCCTCTTTTGCTCAGACACCCAGGCCAGTCCAGAAGCCCTCAGCACAAACTGGTACAGTATATGATTTATAGACACCTCCAGACTCCTGGGAACCTGGGAGATGGAGATGACCTAAATGTCTGGGCACTAATATAGATAACCACAACAGGGCCAGATGGTGAATTTGGGGAATCAAGCATTCTACATTTAATCTTTATCTTTAAGGGAAGCAACCTGAGAATTTCACAGGCAGCAAATCACACTCATATATATCTGCCATGAAGTCTGACTATAGTATAGGACCATTAATGGAAATGGTAAAATTGTTAATAATGAAGTTAAAAGTCACAAGTCCTTCATATCTGTATGCTATTTAACACCTGTGTTTGGAACAAGACAGGCTGATATATTTGCACTATAGCAAAAACTTGAAGCTAGGATTCCTGCTTCCTCCTGGCACCCAGATCTCCCAGCACTTTAAGGAGGCTGCAGCAAAAGGGGAGATTAACCTTGTCAGCCAAGAAGATTGAGGAGATGGAAGGGAGCTAATCCTTGCTGGAACAGCACCAACCCCCACTTCCTCAATGGCTCACAAACTTAAAGCTTTTGTTATAAAAAGGTAAAGAGTTTGACATCTTTTGCGCATTGATCATAATTATAGTGTGTGAAGTAAATAGAGCTGCTATATGCTGAATCTGATCTCAGTGTAACTTTGAGCTGGGAAGGAGCTCACCACAGCTGCTCCATTGCGTTACAGCCATCAGCTTCACCTCATTAGGAGAAGCATTCACTTTCCTATGAGATCCCTGCTGCACAACTTCCTGCCCTGCCACTAAGACAGACATGGTAAGAGAACCGTCACTTAACCCCTTGTGTTCCTAGCTACACATAAATGTAGGGAACAGAAAGCCAGAGAAACAGTTTCTTGGCAGTACTGGTGTCTGGGCACAAGAAAAATATCACTTTATGTACAGAGATATTCATGCTGCCACTGTGTTAACTCACTCATTGACAGACCAGCATCTGATGGAGCACTATGTGGTACACCAGCAAACACTAAGCAGTCACTTTGGCCCAGAAAATGTACAAAGAAGAGACAATGTAAAAGAAAGAACAAATTTAATTGTTTTGTCAGCTTAGAGCAATCTAACATAGACTCAAACTAAAATCTATTCTGTGTTTTGTGAGGGAATAAGAGAGTATGCAGTGCCTCCTTGTATTTAATTAGATACCTGTTTCGACAATATTTGATTTTCTTTACAGTACTGAGATTTTGTTAGCAATTTCCTTTTCCAAATATGTGCAAACATATTAAGTGTATTATATCAACTTCAGGTGTATTAATTGCTCTGGAACTTTGTTGTGGTGTAAACCCTGCTGGCAATCCTGAACCACAGAGGCGCTAGCTCACTCCCCTCACCCTTTCATCCCTCCTGCTCCCACAGGGATGGAGAGGAGAATCAAAAGAATCTAATTCCTATGAGTTGAGATAAGAACAATCCAGCAACTAAGGTACGACACAAACCACTGCTGCTACCACCAATAATAATAATGATAAGGCAAATAACAAGGAAAGAGGATACAACTGCTCACCACCCTCCAACTGATACACAGCCCAACTGAGCAGTGATCAAGCCTTTCTGGGTAACTGCCCTCAGTTTATATACTGTGCATGATGTATTGTGGTATGGAATACCTCTTTGGCTAGTTTGGGTCAGGTGTCCTGTCTCTGCTTCCTCCTGGATTTCTCTCCTCCCTGGCAGAGCACAAGACTCAGAAAGTCCTCGGTCAGACTAAACATTACTGATCAGCAACTAAAACCATCGGTCTTATCAGTGCAGTACCGAGGCTGAAAGTCAAAACCACAGCACTGCACCAGCTACAAAGAAGGAGAAAAATGACTGCTACTGCTGAACCCAAGACAACCTTTAAAGTCTACCTAGAAATCTTCAAGAATTGCAGTCAGAAATATGTGCATATGCTCATTCATAAAGCTGAGTTCTGATGTACACCTTAGTGCTGTTATAAAACAAATATTGTATTTGAAAATGCCTGGAGGTTGCACGAAGTACGACAGGTTTGCAGCAAATGTGGAACCCTTTGTAGAGTTCAGTGTTTGGAATTTTGTCTTTTTTTTTTTTTTTCTGATTTGTTTTTTAAGTAATATTTGACTTCTTTTATAAACTTTACTAGGCTAATGTTTATAGACTGGTAGAGCTGCCTTTACTCTCAAATACTTTATTATTTTGGAGACTATTTGTGGAAAAAAGTAATAAAATCAGGGCCTGACTTTCCTTTTGTGTTACACAAGCTTTGCTAAGGAAGAACCCCGCAGATTCCAAAGTCACTCTGTTAAGGAAATGAGACTTTTCAAAAGGCTCTGGGCTTCTCTGGTGTTCAGTTCATTCTCTGCTTCTGAACATGAACATGTCCCAACACAACAAACATATGTTTTGATGTCTCCTCTTCACAAAAGGGCAGAGAAGGAAGGTTGTGGAGGAAATCAGATGACAGACTTACCCAGTTTCTTATATTTCTGAACATAGGCCACCCACATTAGGTCTGAGAGCAAGAAAGGTAGAGGCCTGTCCTCTTTCTCCACAAGGCATTACTGGAGGTTTGATCTCTTGCCCATATCTGACTGGAACTGGGATCTGCACCTCACAAATACACTTTACAACTGCGAAAACACAGCAGGAAATATCTTTCCTATTGTCAAGCACTCATCTCTTGGGGAACAAGGATGTCATTGGAAAAGAGACTACTGTGGGCTGCAAGAGTGGGTATGTTGCACAGTTACTGGGAGGCAATGGGCCCAATTGGAGCCAGAGCACAAGACTGAGTTTGTCCAGGTTCATAATTTTTACAAGGCAATTGATAAACTCATAGAAAGATCAAGTAGTCATGGGTCTGTGTATGTTTTTGCAGGGCAGTGATGCATTTTAGTCCATGATTGAGAAGCAAAAGCTAAAGAAAAAGATGGGAGTGTGAGAAAAATTTTCATGTAATCTTATCAGAGTGGAAAGTCCTATTATGTAAGTTTTGATTTAAGATCTTGTTATTTTGGGTCTTTTACTAGTGGTCATGAACTCTGCATATATCCTCTCGTCTGTGCTATCAGAAAGCAATATGCTCCCTTCCCACCTATCCCATGAGTACAGACAGTGGAGGGGAAATGTATGGCTGTTTGCTCAGATCCCACAGGAGAAATTTTGGATGAATCTGACACAGCTTTCTCTGAGCTCTGAGACTGGTCCCTTTGCCAGTCAGAAAAAATCAGGAGCAAAGCCCAATCCAACAATGGGACTGCTTTGTAGGGTAAATCAGGCATTCTAAATGCTTTCTGTTCCTTTCATTATGGTATTATGAAAATCAGACAGTTTCCAAAAGCCAGTTTCTATAGTGAAGCAGTGTTTGGTAAGATAGAAGAAATCAGAACACCCAAGAGAGATAGTCAAGCATGAACTTGGGTAATGAAGGCTGCATCTCCAGGCATGTTTTCATTCTGGAGCAGCAGCATATAGATACCCCATGTTCATTCCCTTTGGAAACCTGTTTTGGCATGTATTAGACAGATTCTTTCTAAAACACAAACTGGATGCTCCACCCTGTATTAAATGTTTTCCAACCCTTCACAAATATTTTCCAACCCTTATGTGTTTCCATTTCTTCCAAAAGAAACCTATGGAGTAACCTATGGAGTAGTACTTATTTTACATAGTATACAAGCTAATGAACATTTGAACAGTTTTGATGATGAAGGTATAAGAATTTTTTTTCTTGACCAAAATAAAGCTCCAGAACTTCACTGACCAAAAATACAACGGCCTCAGTGCCAACTGATTCATTTTATTTGAGCTAGGTTGCTTACTAATGTGGACATGCTGTGAGTGAGTCACCAGAAGTCTTTCCTGACAGCAGCAGAATTTGATGCTATTCATGTATATATGCACCTTCTCACAGGCATTTTTCCATGGTGGTGCCTAATGAAGTAGACCATTCTTGACAGCAAGAATGCATGTGAACATGTTGGAAAATACCGTATGCACTTTATGCTACATGAGAGGGTACGGAACAAGGTGACATTTTTGGAAGCGGAATTTTAAAGGCGGTGGCGATAACACAGACCATCTGTGTAGTCACTTTTTTTTTCTGTGAAAAACATGAAATTTACAAACAGGAAAAAGTTATCTGGCCCAATATGTCTACTTTTTTTGGTTTACCTTAATTCCAGTTTCCTGTCTTTTTGCTCTACAACTTCATTCCTCTTGTGCTCAAGAAGGAAACTTGAGACTCTCTTGAACTCATTTACACTTCTCAGCTTCAGCCTTTTCTTCAATTATTTATTCCATATGTTCAGAGACCTTTCAAAGAAACAGTTCTTCCTGAGTTTCCTTGATTTAAGTAGAAGTTTTGACTCCTCTATGTGAATGATTTTGCAAATTAACATTTCTGAGTTTTGCAAATATACAGCATTACATATTAACCAATACCACGAGTCATTTGTTTTTGCTTTGCTTTGTTTTTATTAAAGCAGGAGAAATATTTTACATGATGAGGTATAATCCTAACAACATTTTTAGTTCGTTTTGGGTTTTTGCCTTTTTTTTTTTTTAAAGGAGGGTCATGAAGAACTGAAAACACAAAGTTCTGACGTTTTTACAAATTCCCATAATTTCCTGAATTACCATGTATCAGAGTCATCATGAGGAAATTTAATTTTCTAAACCTCAGATTTTTAAGCCTAGGCTCATCACAGTGAGTTCCCTTGTCTAATGGACACAATGATTTATAAGACCCATTGTGGATTTATCTGACTGGAAACTAATTCCCCTATAGGTGCTTATGTGTCTCCATTGCTTGCAAAAGAAACCTATGGAGTCATACTCAGAGTGAGATACCTAACTCTAGATGACTTAATTACAGCTGATGAATTCCACACCATGTGTCCACTGCTCCTCTATAAATATAATTTGAAATGATGGGACCGAGACATGTAGGTTTTCATTGTGACTCCCCATTCATTACGTTATCCACTGGATCACTAAGCCTGAAAATGTAACTGCTGCAAAAGCAACAACTGAAGAAGCTTCAGTTTCAGTTTCATTAAATATTGCTGAAGAAGTCAAGCGTGTGACTTCTCCCTGCTAGGTAACATGGTGAATCTAATCTGAAGATGGGCAGCCACTGACTGGGAAATGTGGTTGTCAATAAGAGCTTGCAGCTGTTAGCTCATAAACATTTTGAGGCCACTCTAAAAAGAAGGTATGAGTCCTCAGAACATTCTGTGACTGCTTGAGGGGCTCAGATAGTGAGCTCTGTGTGGGATGAAGGGTTTTGCTAAGGGTATCAGACTCAGAGCAAGACATAACTGTCAGCAAAGGATGTAGAAAACAGGAAAAGCAAAAGGGCAGACTGCCCTTCTCTATATGCTGATGCAGCTAGTGACTTTGGGGTGCAAAATTTCATTAGAAAGTAATAATTGTTGAGATATCACTCAACTTGGCCTTTTCTTCTGTGTAGGAAGCCCCTAAATGGAGAAGGAGATTGAGGAGAAGCAGCATTTTGCTGGCACAGCAAGTACTGAGCAACTCTCAGGTTCATAGTCAATATTTTGTTCCAAGTAGTTATGTATTTGTCATTTTCTGCCCTTAACATTATTCTGTCAGTGCTACTAATAATTTTGATCATTTATGTCTGAATTTTGGTAAAAACTTGATAAATAAAGAAAACTTATATGACCATTTCCATTGATTACTAAAACTTTGCTTTTGCAAAGAATTTAGAAATGTCTTTATATGTATAGAAATATATTTACTCTATATACATACATATGTACCGCTCAGGAGAATGACTGATTCATTTGTAATGAGCAATGGGTGGCTGAATGTAGACCAGTTTGTTGCCATGCTGCCTCTCAGTCACTTTGGCAAAACACCTCACTAGGACAGGATGGAGCTTTGGCTCAGTCTAATTCTACTTTTTCACTGCATTTTCCACAGCTGTCTTACGAGACAAGTTTTGTCCTCTCCATATGCTCAACACTGTAAGCTAGAAAGATGATAGCAAACTATCGCTCTCGTGAGTGTGATCCATCTCTCCTTTATGCTCTGCAGTGTCATTTAGGACCAGAATACAGATATTAAACAGTGCTGGAGAAATATTTCCAGGACTGGCTTAAAATTTATGTAAGGAACATACTATAAAATATGTATTTTAATATTAGGTCTATTTACCACTTAGGCCAAGAAATAATACAAAAAAATCAAAAACCAAAAACCAAAAAGTTCATTTAAACACTTGGAGTTTGCCAAAATACAAGACTATTTCATGTCCAAAAGCATGGATGCCCTTGGGGAAGGAACTAGGTAAATGCATATAAATCAAAATGAGAGGCCATTATTGCAGAAAAAAACAGTGGTGAGAAACACTGTGCATACAATTGGGACAGTTCTTGGCAGGTATTATATTTAATAACAATGCTTTCTGTTGAGAAATGTAAGTTTTAGGCTATTGGCCCTGCAGACTACATCTAACAAGTGATATATTATTAAACAAGATTTCTGTTTTATTGGACTGTAAAGTTTGTTCAGAAAACATTTCAAACTGAGCATGCTTCCTCTCCTTGCTTGTGACTAGCTACAGCTTCATATGCTGTGGCCAATACATGGAGGCCAATATTTAATATGTAATTTCGATTCTTTTATAGAGAGGGGAAACAATATGTAATTTACATGAAATCTTAGTTTATATTGCAAGCTGTAAAAAAAAAATACAAAAAGAAAGATATTATCTTGGATTGGTTTGACTCTGGGTATATTTGCCAGATTGCGGCAAGGCATATGTGCTATGGGGAGAAAAACTTCACAGCCTGAAAAAAAGGCAGCATTTGAGTGGGTTTTATTCCCCCCTCAGAAGTAAACAGTTTTCACAATTAACCCTGCTGCTCTGTTTATGCATCAACTAAAATGTGGAGAGTACACACAGTTGTTCTCATTAATTTTTGATAAGCAATAGCAACTTAAAAAAATTACTCTATGGTTTATGCATTACAGGGTCTTTAATTCAATAGAAAACATATGCAGAAACAGACTTTCAGTCTTGCTATATGACAAAAGAGGTGGGAAGCCATAGAATAAATACGCTCTGATTTATCTGTTATGTTGGAGTTCTCTCTTTCATGGTGTTCTTTGACAATACAGACCCATAAAACAGATCATGCTTCTAAGCTGTTTCTTCCACTTGATATTAATCAGCACATATGCTACAAGGTGGAGAAACCCAGTAGGAAAAATGTATATAAAATATTCCACTGCTACCTTATGGCTATAGAAACAAACAAACCCTCACAGCATATCTTGGCATTAAATATGCTGTTATAGCTAAGAATTTGCAAATGTTAAGGACTTTTCTAGGAAATGTCTTGCCTGCAACAACTTGCCAAATATATATGGCTTTACATTGAATGCAATGCAATGACTGTAGCAATTTAAATTATTCTTTAACTGGAAGTTTTGTGGGTTTTATTTTCGTTTCAAAAGAAAGAAACACATCATTTGGCTACTCTCATTAGGTAAAAGTGATGCCATAAAAACTTGTGGGTAATGAAGTAATATGTAGGTAATAAGCTGAAGTCTAGGTATGTAATGCTGTGCACCTAAAGATAGATGTTCTTTCCATCTTTATTTTATTGCTAAATAAGTGAGATGATTTTAAAAAATAAGACCCTGATGTACTCAGTGGTCATAAAAATCAGACCAATTATTTGTCATTTAATTGCTTTGATGTTTATATTGGGTTGCATGTTTCTAAAAATGAGACTAATGGAAAAATTAAAGTCATCTGGGAACTCTGAAGTAGGAAGACTGAGAATGTTATCTAAGCATGTGGTATACCTACATCTCCACCTAATTTTTATTAGCCTCACAGAAGTAAAACCTATTAATAGTAAATCATGATTTACTAGTCCATTCCGCTCCACCAGTCTTCAAGATATACATACACAGTGTTGCCTTGTGCAAAACTGACATTTGCCAAAACCTGCTGGATGCAATATTTGAGCAACTGTCTATTTTTTCCCTTCAGATCTGTCAGGTCTGAACAGAAATAATCAAAGAGTGGCAAATATTGCTAAATCATGTTTTTTTCTAAAGTTTATGCTAGTCTAACAAGTGCTGTCCCTTGACTGTGCCCTTTCCCTCATGTCTGTTAACAGTACCTGTCCTCAGTGCAGTTTACACGTGTGTAAAATCCTCCCAGCTTTCCAAGGTTTGTACCCTTGGCTCTCTACTCGGCATCTGCTGTCGTGAGTGGCAAAATTGGCTTTGGCCTTAATGAGACAGTACCAGAATTGAAGTTTACCTATTAGATGCTGAGAACAGCGAGATCATTATGGATGAAGAATAGATGACATGCCTGGATGGGTGTTGTTTATGGACTCGCATGCGCTGCACATGTAATGTTTTAGGCTTGCAGCTGAGCAGGGCAGGAGAAGCGACTCCTGGGTTCTGCTCCTTCCTTTCCTGGGTTCCCTGGGTACTGAGGTTCATCCAGTTTTTCCACAAGGTGGACACCTTAAGCTGCCCTATAGCTCTGCTTCCCCATCTTATCCTTGGATATTGTCGGTTCTTTTTCACTGACCTTCATTTCCATACCATGTACACGCAGATCAAGAGTTCACCCTCCCATTCAAATAAGGAAACAAAATATTCTCAACACACACATAACAACAGAATATTCTGTTTGCTTTTAACAACCACTGTTTTACAAAAGATGGTTAAAGTCTGTCAAAACAGGCTGAGAAAGTTGGGGCTATTCAGCCTGGAGAAGAGAAGGCTGCGTGGAGACCTCATAGCAGCCTTCCAGTATCTGAAGGGGGCCTATAAGGGTGCTGGGGAGGGACTCTTCATGAGGGACTGTAGTGAGAGGACAAGGGGTAAAGGGTTCCAACTTAAACAGGGGAAGTTTAGATTGGATGTGAGGAAGAAGTTCTTCACTGTGAGGATGGTGAGGCACTGGAATGGGCTACCCAAGGAAGTTGTGAATGCTTCATTCCTGGCAGCATTCAAGGCCGGGTTGGACAGAGCCTTGGGTGACATGGTTTAGTGTGAGGTGTCCCTTCCCACTGCGGGGGGGGGGGATGGAACTAGATGATCTTAAGGTCCTTTCTAACCCTAACTATTCTATGATTCTGTGGGTAACAAGTATGGAGGTGGTACTTTCGCCACCTTCTCCTAAACCATGCAGCCAAAGTTTCCAGCCAGGAGGGGACGGGTCTTTACATGAGGCTCTAGTGTGAACCAGATTATTCACTTTGCCCATACAAAGCTGGAATGAAGTAGAATTGCAATAGATGGTTTGGCTCTTAATGATGGCTGTACTAAATGAAGATCAAGTAAATAATATTTTTAGTTCAACTCTAATGGATAAAAGTCCCACTGTGACTTAAATTTTCGAGGAAAACAAAGAGATATAAAGACAACATTAGTTGCAATCATGAAGAAATTTTTCCAGCAAAGAGAAAATTAAATCAGAAATGCATTTCTCATAATAGTGGTTTCTGAAGTAAGAGAGGTTTTTCACTGTTTTCAGTTAAGCTGAAGTAAAAGTCACAATGCAGCTATTGCAGACCTTGGAAGAGTACCAAAGACCACACAAAAGTGAAAGATGAGCGGTATGTTTTAAAACAAACTATGGGAAGATGTGAATATATAAAAAAGTTACTGGAAAAAAAAAAGAAAAAGCATCTTACAATCAGGGAACCAATAGGAGACTTATGCAGGATTTGAAACCAAAACTTTGATAAAGACTCTTAGAAGAGTAAAAGCCAGACTTTGATGAAGCAATTGCACTTCTTCATGTGCATGTCAGCCCTGATTATATTTAAAGTAGGCAGACAGTGCTCTGATGCACTGCACACAATGGCAAATTCAAAATACCACAACAGAACAGAGACAGAAAGGTCTGAGAAGTTCAAAGATGGCATCCAGAAAACCCTGTCCAAGGAGCAGCATGCACAAACCACGACAACTTCTGACATTTGAGAAGCAATGCAAAATTACATCACTATGCTGGAACACAGTGAGCAACCAAGTCGAAACAAAGACATTGGCACCAGCACTGCACCTCAGCAGGATGACACATAGAAAAATCAGATGGTCTTGCAGTAAGTGATGACTGATCTCTCAACCTGAAACAACTCATGCATCCATAACTTCAAGCTGTAGACCAGCATGGTTCACAAAATGGGGCCCTAACACGGAAAGAAAAAAAATGGGGAACAGATAGGAAGCTAATTCATCCTAAAAAACACAAGCAAGCAGCCAACCAAAGAACATTTAGAGAGATATATTTTCTCCCCCTCCTCTTGTATTCTCTGAATAAAAGTGCAACATTTGAAAATGGAACTTTGGAAGGGATATAGAGACTTTAGATACGTACTCCAGTGTCTGGACAGGGAAGCAAATTTGAAAGATGGGATATCAATATCAGTCCAGTAAAGCCTTGTTTGAGTTCAGATGAAATCTGCATTAGTGATTTCTAGAGGTAAAGTTCGATGTCAAACACAAAAGAAAACACCTAAAGTGACTAGCCAAATATGTTGGGGACAGCACTTTCTGAAACTTTACTATCACTCTAAAGGACTGTTCTTGGAACTTGGGAAGTTTTTTGTAGGAGCACCTCAGGTTTTAAAGGAAAACCGATATAAAAGAGCCCATGAAGCTTAGGTAGAGTTTAAAGGAAAGTAAGAGAAGGGCTAGAGATATTTCAGCATTTCCTCAGAGGAACATTAAGAAACCTTTTATTTCATATGCAAAACTGCAGGTCAAGTCAAAGGAGGAAGCACATTTTGGGAGTAAATTTGGAACAGATTAATTTATTTTGCCTGTGAAAAATTGTCCTAGACTAGGATTCTTATTTTTACTATATGACCTTACTAAAAAAAGTAGCACATCTTAATGCATGCTTATGTGTAACATATTAACTTCTCCTATGTTACAGAATTTATGTAATATTGAAAATTTTTCAGAGGATTTAAGCAGTCTGCAATGAAGTACAAACTTGAAATATTGCAGCTTTACAAAGTGACTAGTGATAAAGGCTTTTGAATCAGTGTAATATGCTATACAGTTAAAATACAAAATGGTTTTACTAGTGCCACATGGCACATACCCTTGATATTTAGCTTCAGTTTAAAAGTCAAAACAAGAACTGTTGCACAAAAAACAAGAAGAAAATCAATGTTATTTGGTGTCTCAAATGCTTCCATCACATTCAGAAAATGGTGCAGTGCCTATCTATAATCACAAATATTATTTACAATTAGCAGGGATGTTGCAAGATATGGCTCATGCTCACTTTGGATTGACTTTTTTGGCAGACATAAGTTATGGAGCCTTTTTCAAGTCTTAGATAATAGGAATGTGTGTCATTTGCCAGGAAGGCATGGGATGGGAAAAACCAAGAGTATCAACAGGCAGACTGATGGTCACCCATCACAACTAGGCTAAGATGCTTATTGTCTTCTGATGGCAAAGCTGCTTGTACTTCAGGGAAATTGCACGTTTCCCTCAGAGTCTGAACAACCATCTTTAGGCAGTGTTAACACATTAATCATAAATATTTGGAATGAGGGACTAAAAGTATTAATCTTTATAAGTGGCACAGGGTGTTCATAGAATAATATGCAAGAAGGAAAAGGATTCTCCATAGAAACTTTCCACTAGCAGCTCTGCTGTCAGAGTTACACTGTTGGCCCTAACTTCAGCCATCTGAATTTCACTCTTTGTGATTTTTAATTTTAATAAAACCCAGTCATCTGCTGCCATCTTGTTTATAGCATGACCTTGTTAAGTGCCTAGATAACAGCTCAGTAGGAGATCCTTTAGTTAAATGTACTTTATATACACATGGCTAGGTCTCCTTCAAGCTCCACAATTTAATTTACTCCACACTACAGTAATTCAATCTGATCCCCATTTAGTTACAGTGCTTGTCAGCATAGCACTAACAATATTTCCATGTTTTTCAGAACTCCAGCTAATCTACTCACATAATGCCTTACGGATTTACTGAGGCTGCCTTTTTCAATATGACCTGAGTGACTGTACCTGTGAAAAAATTATAAACTTTGCACATTTTTCTGTTTCATTCTAACTCGATTTGTGAAAATTGTTATTCCTTGATTATTTATCTTAATTCTAAGGTATTTGGAAAGGAAGGATTTATTTTAGGATCACACGTCTTTGTTATGGTAATGCTGTTGCTCTTATTTATGAAAGCTGTGAAGAATCACTTGGGCAACAGCTAAAATTGTTTGTGCATTTATCTTTGACTTGTGAATCTATTGGTAGATACCAAGTTGCTTATAAGAAGTCATAAGTCATAGGGCTGCCCATCATTTCTGTTAAAAAGTAGAATAGGACCCTGTGGCACCAGTAGTATAAATTTTACACTTAAGTTTTCAAGATTGCATACGCTTTAGCTTCTCATTAAGGCTGCTTGGTAGTGAACTTGCTTCACCTGTCCTGCCACCTTCATTGGTTTTATAAATATATTTCTAGCCCACAGAACACTGTTGCCATATTTATACAGATCTTCAGCTTTATGCAATCAATTTTCTACAGTTACACATGTAATTCTGAAGTTCAAAGAGTGCACTAGTCTTCCTGAAGGAATACATTCTTTTAAGCTGTGACAGTGATGTCCTTTTGGTAGTTTTTTGTCATGTCAAGTAACATACAAAACATATGACTAAACTGTGCTCCCTCCTGAGGTGCATGATCACAGAGACAAAGAATAAATGACACTATTAAGCAACACATGTTGTGTGTATGCTTTGTGGGAACTGCATTAATCTTATATTTGAATCATTGATATGATGTATGTGTATAAGTGGGAGGGGAACTAAATGAAGGTAAAACTCAACAGCTGTTCCTCTGTCAAATCAGAACAATGTATTTGGAAAAAAATGGAAATATTACGGTCAGGGAATGTCGGCACATATGGTAAGCACAAGATCAAAGAACATGAGCTAGCATATTTTATCAGGGTCTGCTAAGCAGCTTTTACAGGATACTTTCTTCTCTTTCTGAACAGCTCATGGTCCCTGCACCCTCATTTCAGTTAAGAAGGACAATTGCTTCAGTGTCTGGAGACATTGGTGGTTGAATTATGGGAAGCAGTTTCTCCATCTTGTAAGAATTTATGAGATTTAAATATTTTTTACAAAGTCAAAACCTAAAATTTAATGCTGGGACAAAATAAATGCTTTGTTACAAATAAACATTATAAAATATATTATTTTGTTGCAATTCTTTATTTTAAATTGTTATGTGTTTTGAAACAGCTACTCAAATTCATTGATAGCAAACTATAACTTTTAAAATCTAGAAATATCAAACCTGCAGTCTACTTAATGTGGTTTTTTTTACTTTAATCTTTTTTTCACATTGAGTTCTGTTTTAGATATTAATACAACCTCAGATGATAAACAAAAAATAAATTACAAATAAATAATTTACAAAGAAATAGATCATACAAAGTATTGCAAAAAGGACATAGTCCCCTATCTTGAAGAAATTTGCAAAGCAA
The DNA here is from genome assembly GCA_032466535.1 of Forpus xanthops. Lineage (NCBI taxonomy): Eukaryota > Metazoa > Chordata > Aves > Psittaciformes > Psittacidae > Forpus > Forpus xanthops. Next base: position 28,176 of record JASSUY010035071.1, on the reverse strand, counting down.
TTGAAATCATGAAGAATGCTAAAGCTCCTGGATCCTGCAGAGACATTTAAATTTGGAGACATGAATCATATTTAAATATGTAGTTAATTATACAAATTCTTTAGTGACATATGGAAAACTGAATGGTAATTATAGCTCATTACTATCTACATCAGTAAAGGCAACAATTCAGATTTGGCAGTTACCTCTCACATCAGCATGCATGGTGTTGGCAGCCGAAGCAAACAAGATGAACTGGAAAGTTCATCACTGGCTTCACAACTCTATCAGCTGTAAGCTATTGAAGTAGTTGTGTGATCTCAGTCACAAGGTACAGCTGATAACTAATAAGTTAGCAGTTGCAGAATAAACAGCACTGGATTTCTAATACTGTCCACGGTCCATGTGTGAAGCCATTAAATGCTGTCAGTAGAACTGGAGTCTGGCTACTGCCATCTAATTTGTAATTCCAGTACAATCCCTGATATAATACAGTTTAAATGACATTCATGTGACCAAATGTGGATCTCTATGGTGTAGAATAAGTTACTGGAGGGTAGAGCAATGTCTACCTAACCTGCTATAGCCATCAATGTAAAGGTGTGATGAATAATCTTTTGGCTTCATCAACTACATTTACTGGACAAAATTTTGCTGTTTAAAAAAACATAAAATATACTTTTACAATGTCTGTCTTTGGTCATCATACACAAAATTTCTTGTATGCCTCTCCTATTACCTGTGATACGAAACATAATTGTGTGACAGCTCAGCTGCCATGTCCTATTAATGAGATCCTAACATGAGATCTCAGTTCTGGCATGCAGGTACTTTTGTGGTTATTTGGAAACCTGATGAACCTTCCAGATGCAACAGAAGTTCATGAGGTATGATCTTTTATGTGCTGAAGAATACATTTTAAAGAGCTTACAGGGGAGAACACACATGAGTAAGGCAGTTAATTTGGGGAACAGATGCCCACAAAACCATGATGACAAAAAAGAAAATCAAGAATGCATATAGAAGACTGCAAGAAGAATCATAATGGCAGCATAATATTGCAAACTATCAAATCAGTCATACACACGGGACAATAGACACCAAAATGCCTAAGCTGTTGCTGCATGATCAACTAAGAAAAAGAACACAGAATTTAAGGGAACATATGAAGCCTAAACAAAATTAAGACAAAATAGAAGTCAGTACCTGGGAAATGGCAGTAGATAGATGTCACCAGTGCAAAAACATCAAACTCGAAAGAGCTCATATTGAAAAATAAAATCCAGTCAATGTGGTGAAACTTGGTTTCAGCTGGGAAGGATTTGTGGAGGTGGAAAAAAGAAAAAGTTCACAATAGATTTTGTGTGTGTTTTTCCTGTGTTTGCATGCTAGCTCAACAGAAGGTTAAGGGATCAGTATAATAGAAATAAGAATGTTACAGACTAATCATTACTGAGACAACACAAGGTGAAGGGATTGAATGGTCCTGTGTTGTATTACAGACAAAACAGTCATTAAACAGCCAATAAGGATTTTTTAACTTTTCCCAATTTACGGCCTTTGTGTTTAGCCTGAGTCACTGTATGTACATCTCTGAAGGCTTTGGGCTAACCAGTGGAATTCCCACCACAGGCTACCATGAAGAATGCACAAACCCACCTGAATTTTAAAGAGCATTATGCTGTTAGTCAAAAGAAATTTCAGAATGATTAGGGTTGGAAAGGACCTTATATATCATCTAGTTTCAGCCCTACTGACACAGGCAGGTGTGGGAGGTGAATGCCATAGGATTTGCATGAGAAACACTCTGGGAACACGCTATGAGGCTTTGTAAATAAGCATGTCTTGGGACAATAAGCCAGGATGTTGCAACAAAGAATTTCAGTTGAAAGCCAGAGCATGTGGGGGATGTGAGAAAAAGTGAAGCAAGAAGGTGAAACTGTTGTTGGGGAGAACAGCGCGTGAGCATTATGATTGGACTATTTACATGAGGATTTTTAAATAAGCCAATGAGATTGAATGTGGTGTGCTTGTGCAGGTCGGGAAAGTCCCAAACAAAGAGGTAAAAGGTCTTGATGGTAATAAAGTTGACTCTTGGTATCAGTATCCTCACTGACCTGAGTCCGTGTCTCAGTATATCACCGGTAGGGACACCTTCCACTAGACCAGGTTGCTCAAAGCCCTGTCCAACCTGGTCTTGAACACTTCCAAGGATCGGCGACCACAGCTTCTCTGGGCAACCTGTGCCAGGGCCTCACCACTCCCATAGTGAAGAAGGTTTCCTTAATACATCTAAATCTCCCCTCTTTAAGCATAAAGCCATTGCACCTCGTCCTATTACTACATGTCCTTGTAAAAAGTCCCTCTCTGGATTTCTTGTAGGTCCTTTTTAGCTACTGGAAAGCTGCTCTAAGGTCCCCCCAGATCCTTCTATTCTCCAGGCTGAACAAGCTCGAGTCTCTCAGCCTGTCTACCAAAGAGCTTTGCATGTTGTAACAAGCTTACATGAGACTTGCAGTCACAATTTTTCATGCCTTCATGTTGTCATCAACACAGAATCACAAAAAAAAATAACCACCAACAACAAAAAATCAGTAAGGTTTACAAGGTTTAGAGAAAGTGAAGTAAAAAGAGCTTTAAAAAGGAGCAAGGGTTTCAGCAGCTTTAGAGGTTCCAGTGTCATCTGATTACATATGTAGCTGATGAGAAATGCACCAGGGTTTATTATTTGGCTATTTTTAGTCATATGTTAAAGTCATAGTGGTCACACTGCCACTGGTTGTAGTGAATATTGTAAGCAGCAAGTCTGGGGTTCAATATATCCTATTTTTCTGGGGAGCCAGTCACCTATTCTGTTTGGTGTAAGCTTTTGAGTTCACACCATATCCTGCTTGTTTTTCAAGCAAGATACTTTCCTATATCCTGTGGATGCCCTGCGTTATGGATGGTTATTAATAACAGATCACTAATCTCTGGAGCTCAATGATTATTTCAACCCAGAACACCCACTTTGCCCTTCAAAAGCCCCTCTTTCTCTCAATAATAAACATCCAAAATAACAGCATATTTGAGTGACATGCAAAGGAATTATTTATGTAATGGAGACATCTTGTTCTCATACATTATTGAATAAGAAATAGCTGACAACCTGTTGAATTTTCCTAGGGCTGTGCTGACTTTCTCTTTATCAACTCGATATATGATTTATGACAGCAGAAGTATCGAGGAAAAAAAATAGATAAGAGAACCTGGCTTGCATGCTAATAAGGAAACTTCAGTGAAACTAATATTTAGAACTTATAAATTAGGTCAAACTATTCTGAGTTTTGTTGTTGCTGTTTATCTTTTTCAATGTTTCAAACATCATATTTCCCCAAGCTGGCATATGTATATAAAAAAAGAGAGAACTATTGAAAACCAACCTTTTCCTGTAATCGTTAGGTGATTTAAGATGCTAAATGATTATGTTGGACTCCATGTTAATGTTCCTCTTTCACTCTTATCTCTCCTCAGTTTCACCCACAGAAATACTGTCTGTAAGCTATCACCTTTGAGCCTAAAGCAATGGTATAATATCAAGTTTCAGGCTAAGCAAAACCAAATGTAGTTCTCTGAATGCATGAACATTAAAACACCAACATTTGGAACTGTGCAAATAAAATTTAAAAACTGCAGTATTAGAAGAGTGGCATGACCTTTAAAATTTGACATATGTAATATTTATAAACCCTCTTGCATGCGATGTTCAGAACAGTGTATTTTATCTCGTGGCAATATTACACCAATGTCCTTCCATATGCTTGCTTATTTGGCTTCAAAGGAAAATTACTCACTAATGCATGACATAAAATACTTGTGTTCAGTAATTGATACAATTGAATCCGACAATATTCATGACTGAAAGCAAGTTCTAAAAGAATAAATAAAACTTCATGATTTAGAAGAAACCTCAAATGTTATGAGTACATCTTTGTGACCTCCGGTTGGGTATTTCCTATTGGCAAAAATAAACTCGAGGTGAATGATATTGACTGGACTTTTCAACAGTTATTTGTCCTTGCTGGACATCTATCTGGAACTCAATGTTTCTGTATATTACTATAACACAAACTGTACTTTTTAAATACAGAAGCAATATACATGGGAAAACACCACCTGTGTTTTCAAAGCTGCATAGATGAGAAGCGAAGTAGCTTGTCCTATTGTTCCACTTGTGCTTGGAGCTGAGGTGGCTGAAGTTTAGTGTGGACACAAAACCAGTAATGTGATGGAGGGCTGGAGATAATAAGGGTTGAGGAAGATGATGGATTTCTCAGAGTTGCATAGTTGAGAAAATCCTCCCAATTAATTACAAAAGCTTATAGCCTAATTTTGACTACAACCAATCACCTACTGTTAGATAGCAGAAAAGCAGGCCTAAAGAAGATGTAGGGGCTCTGGAGGAAGCAGCTTATTTTGGGATAGATTTTCTGTGTAGCGCAATACAAATAAATTTAAAAATTGCATACGCTACACCAACCTTATATTGGATTTGCCACTAAACAGTTTTGCACAGGGTAGACAGAGAAAATGTTGGGGCATTTCAAACTGAATGCATAGTTACCCACATTGCGCTCACAGTTGCCTGTACTGCATACAAAAAGATAATGGCTTGGAGAAATGGAATCCAAAACACTCGGGTTTTATTTCATTATTATAACATAACTGTACTACTTTATAATTAGTAAACACAAAAAAACAAGGCTTTGAATATAGGCATTTTTATACAGTAAGATAAACAATTAGCTGAGTAAATCAACCCCTACACACAATACAGCAGCTGTAGGGAAAACAAAAATTAGTTTCTTCTGCATCTACAAAGAGAAGCGCTCACTTTCCTGTGCACTGAGTGCTTCCTGCATTGCCGTCTGTGTGATGGCCAATAACACTGCCAGGTATCTGAATTATTAAGTGAGCTCTAGGGACAGGTGGAACTTGATGGCCTCTTTACGAAGTGATAAGGACAGCATTGCCAAGGAAGAAGCTACATTCAATAGCAGCTTTTCACATGGAGCAAGGAGAAAAAAGAGGGGGTCTGCAAAGCCTTACAGTTTACAGTCCAGAAAGTGCAGAAGCCATGAGGAAATTAAATATATGAGAAATTTAACAGAAAAGGGAGGGAAGTCAGTTGCTGCCTTTGGGCCTTAGCCAAAAAAAAACCAAACAAAAACAAAAAACAAACAAACAAACAAAAAAAACTAATGCACAAGGTAAAAATAATAATAAAAAAAAGTGAACTGAGAAATGAAGATTGGGGTTGATTTTGTCCATTTTGGACAGCAGTCCATTTATCTGGAAAAGTTGAAAGGGAGCTGTTTTAAGCTACATAAAGTGCTCTGGCCTCCTCAGCAGGCCTGGGCATGGTGAAGGTATTTTTTTTCTGTCCTTCTGCCTACTTGTAGAAAACTAAACTACAAAGAAGCATGAGAAAATCAGAACTAATACTGGTAAAATGTGCAAAAGCTGGGCTGGGTCTCGAACAGTGAATGAAACAAATCAGTTTCTGTGGCTCAGACTGATTGCTGAACAGAAGTGAAATGGTACCCTGAAGGGAAAAATGAAGCAGTTGAATAACTTACTATTTCAGTTTGAAGCTTATAGAAGGTAAACAACATCCTGACATTGAGGTCATACCAGACAACAAAAATGCTACAAGAAATCAAGCTTGCTGTAGCAAGGCATGGTAAATCAGAATCCACAAAGGAACAGCAAGGAACTGGGTAGGCTGTAGCTTGCAACACAAGTCAAAACAATATGAACATTTGGAAAATGGGGTGCACTGTCTTACCCTATAGGTTTGCAGTACCATCCTCAAAGTCTTGTCAAGAAGGAATCTCTGTTGGGGAAGTTTCAGATCGATGTAACTATAGAAAGGTTTGACATCTAAGGAAGCCAAAAGCTAGGGCAGTCAGAAAGCCTCTTGTCTCTTGGATTTATACACCCTGAATGAATACGTGGAAAATATGTGGGGAAGCAGTGGGGAAGGCCAGTTTGTTTGGAGTTCAGAATAATAAGCAGAAATACCCAGAGTGTCTGATCAGTTTGATAAAGAAGAGGTGTAGCCCTATGCTTTTCTGCAGGCTCATGTTGTTTTCCAGACCTAGGATACTACTTGTCTTAAGTCAAAGGATTTTTAGTTTCACGGAGGAAAGTGGACTTTCTGAAGGATATAGGTGTATTACTGTAGTTTTCCTGAAGGGAAATGATGCACCTTAGACTGTGGTAAAATAACAGTAAGCATAGCATCCGGCTGTACATGGGGTTCTTCACGCTACAGTGATGAATGGAAATACCTGCTTACTTCAGTGGCAGCAGTATTGGTTATTGATAAAGAAGATAAATTAATTGATAGATTAAAAAAAATGTTTATTTGGTAACTTGTGCCATGAGTCTAATGGAAAAATATTTTTCAGTGCCTTATTTCTTGATTTTCTATAGCGCTTGGCTTTGGTAATTTAATTTTCTCCTATAAGTGAAATGAGAACATGAAAAGTGACTCAGTATACAGATTTGTGTTGTCCACCCTATATTTAACTTTGCATAGAAAATTTGGATGTTGCAGTAAGTGATTGTTATAGAGAGCCTTTCATAAGATGCTATAAGTATATAAGAGAAACCATTTGCAGCATATTTACTATTTTAGCAAGAAATAGTTAGTTACATTTTTCTAGTCCTTTATGGTTGTTTTGTTTAATTTATTTGTAAGTCAGAGCTAATGTAAAATACAGTAAGACAGTGCCATGAAGTTACAGCATGTTGGTTTTTAATTAATAAACTTATAAAATATGAATTATCATGGTTAACAACTCACTTGAAATCTAATTAACTTGCCTTAGCTATCTCGTTAGATGCCTGCAATACTAAAATATTTTTTACAAGGTTAACATATCAATAAGATTGCAATTATGCATTTTTGCTCATTTAATTATATTGCAAAAGTTAGTTTACCCTTAGATGAACATTAAACATCAATTCAATTAGCTGTCCTTTAGCAAATCATTTGATTGCTGACATACGCAATCTAATTTAATTCCAAATTATAATTATGTACTTTTAGGCTTAATGTTCATTTCTCATTTTAGTGTCATAGTATATAAAGAGTCTTAAATACCTTTTAGATGTTTTTAAAGAAGGAGGCATATGGTTGAAGGAAAAAAGGCATTTTGTTCATTTTCTTATCTTGGAGGGAACACTAAGGACTCCGCTTTTCTAGCTCCATATTTAGTGACAACTAGGTCTGCAATTACAGGTGGAGTGAATCACTCATTATTAAGGAGAGGCTGGGAATACTAATCTCTTATTCCATTAAAGCATGAGCAATTATAGTTCATCTTGTTCCCGGAAATCTTTTCTCATAACCTTTGTAAGAGCCATTGAGCATAATTATACTGCGCTTAACAAAGAGCTGAAAGGGTTTTTAAGATATGAAACATATTCTTATGTAAACACCTGGCATCTTCATGTGCAATATGTGTCTTTGAAATAGTGAAGTATCATATGTGCGATCTTCAAAAAGTAATCATTTTAAGGAGTTAAATGAGCAAGCATTGTACTAAGGTGATAGTTACCTCCTCCTTCACCCCCTGTGAGACTGATTACAAGGGGTATTCTGCTGTCTCATTGGAAGTCAGCATGTTTTATGTAGCTCCAAGACCAGAAATAGTAGACCTCATAAATCAAAATTTTACCTTTCCCTGGAATACCTAGAGTTGAATAATTTTCATATTAGAGAGAGGTACCTCACACTACAGATACTTCTCACATTTTTTTAATGGGTTCTTTCAGGGACATCCTGAACATTGCTACAAATAAAAATGTGCTCTAGGACACAGTCATTAATTGTGTGTTCTCAACAGGAAGAGAAACCTAGAAGAACTTACCTTTATGTGTTAATGAAGCTGTGCTCAGTTTTCTGCAATAAATGAGAGGAATCCCTAAGTGAATACTACCACTATCTATGACTTCGTAGTAGATTAAACTGGTCCTCTGATTCACATAGCTTCTTTGATTTTGTTGCAGCCTATTTGTCTCATGGATCATTCATTACTAATTTTTCAGATCTATATTTCCTATGGTGAATTTGCCCCCAGTCACACCCGTAAAATTTACATGTGCACTTTACATGTCCTAACTTACCTATGCACATGAACAAGAAATAAATGAGTTAACTGTTCCATAATTCTTTTTTTACATGCTTCCTTTTAGGTTTTCAGTAAGAAACTGTGTTTCTAGTTTAAAGAAGTACGCTATTATTTAAATGGTTCCAAAGTACTTATTTAATAAAAATAATAATTTAAAGCAGAATGAATTTTCCATTAGAGAGAATTTATTTTTATAATTCCTTATAATACTTATTTTCTCTTTTCAGAACTAATCTCAAGCATTTCTGTATCTTACAGGAAAAACACATAGAGAATACAGAATATTGCTATTCTCAAATTTTATTTTAAGGGCTTGCAAAACTAAAGTGCACAGAAAATTACTGGAGATTTTTTTTTCTTTTTTTTTGATTTTGTATAAGTAACTGTGAGTTGTGAGGAACAAGATAAAAGCAAGCTCATAAACTATAAATCTTCAATATTATTGCATAGTAAAATGGCTATACATAATTCTGTGCAATTTATCTGGAAACCCTGATCAAAATATACTGCAAAATGAAGTAGCTCATGTTTAAAAATTTATGGGATGATATGGGGACTCACTGCCTACATTCCCTTGTAGCACTAATTTCCACACAGAAAGAAATAGGTGCTGGTTGACTGTGTCACTGCCATAGTTCTGTGAAGACAAGTCACAAGGGTATATGTTCCAGTTAATATTTTTGCTTTCAGTCACGCTTTATATATAAGTACAGGTACTAATTTCACTAGGGGAAAGGACTGACCTTTTGAAAAGTAGGCTTAGCCCTAAAGCAACTAAATTTTAATAGAAGCCATGGATGAAGATCTGTATGACAGCTGTAACTGATGACTGGATCCTCCCTATCATCTAAACCCTATGGTGTGGCAATTCAATAAGGTAGTGACATGTTGATCATGTTGATGTTCTTAGGAATGTTATTTTAGTTAGGACAGATGGATCTTTCTCTCCTACATAGATAAAGATTGTGAACTCTAAGGATTTCTCATTTGGCATTTCAGTACAAGAGAACTGAAAGGACATATTCCCCAGTAAGTACATCACACTCATGAGTAATTCACAACTAGCATGAATATCCACATATCTCTTCCGCAGTGGTAAACAAACGTCATGAAAAAGATGACTGGGTAAATAAAAAGTGGAGGAAGAGGCAGCCCAAAATACAGAAAATGTCAGTCCAAACCGATCTTAACTCTGTCCCAAAAGTGCAGTTTTCTTCACATGATCAAGTCTGCATTCACAAATATTTCTCTAGTTCAGAATATTTTGCATATGAAAAAGGAGGACTACACACACCAGAGGTAGGCATGGTGTGGAGATGGCTTAGAGCATGGGAGAACATACGGATCCTGCAGTAGGGAATAAAGCCAGGACACTGAAGGTACCCCATGTACTTGATGAGCCAAAAGGTGGCTTATATTTGTGTTTTGATCAGCAAAATATAATTTCTCCTCTGGCTTCATCTCATTTACCAATGTGTTGCCTAGTTGTTCTTTGACTTTGTACTGCAAGTAAGCACAATTAACATGTTAAAATCTTCTTGTGCTCTCTGAGCCACATTTATGTGCTTCATTGCAACTCCTCTAAGACACAACAATTAAATAAATTAGTCTTGAAGATACACAGTTATCTTTCAGGTCCAAATGTGATCTAGGATTTCATTAAGCATGAACAGTCTGTAAAGATGCCTTACTAATGTGCAAGTATCTGATCCTATTTTTAGAACTACATATGTTGCTAACCAAACAATTCTAAATATGTATGTAATTTTTCTTAAGTTAGACCTATGAAACTTGATCCTCATTATATGGAAAGAATGGACATGTACATAGTAGAGAATAGTTAATGACTATACCCCCTTTGAGCATAAATCTTCAAGTGATGATATAAAGAACATTTCATTATCTGTTCCATAATAAAGAGGAGCTAATAGAAGTGGTATGAAAATTTACTTTCCTATCTTTAGTCATTCTTTCATGTTTGTCCAATGGGACATGTCATTTTCTTAATACTTTGGTTTCTTCTTTTTTTAAATCCACAAACTAAGCCAGACATGTTTCTTGTTTCTTGTGTTATGTCCCAGACATTGTCATGATCAGAGTACTTCAGACTGTGAGGAGTGCTTACATTTATGATAAACGGATTTTTGAAATTATTTTTAGAAAGGCAAAAGAAGAAAATAATAAGATGTGGCCTCTCTGGCAATCAAAATCTCATTTGACTAAAGAAGGGAAAAAGGAGTTGTTTTATGAATAGCCTTCATATGTTCTCCTTTTGATTCAAACTGTATGCTGTTTTTTAAGTGTGTTCTTATAGTGAAATTCATCAAAAAACAACCAAAAAACCCAACCTTAAAAAAAAAAGATTCCCTTATCTGTGTTCCATATAACCTTAAAAACAAGAGAAAGTAAATTATTAATTAGGGAGCACAGACTCCTCCATTTTTTCTAGAAAGTTATTCCTTACAAGTAGCTTTACTTAAGGCTAATTTACAAGGTACATGTCCTATATGGTACAAGTGAAGGGTAAAAACCTCATCTTAAAGATATTGTGGGCTCACATCTTGTGATGGTGGGTAGCATTTATACAAAACTACTTAATTTCATTAAGGGTGATGGTGAAAGCAGCTGGTCACAGTTAGATGTAAGAGAGACTGTGTGATAATCCATAAGATAGCCTGCCTACCTCTCTGGAACTCATTTCCAAGTTTTAATTTTTGCATATTCTCAAAATTTTTATCCTTAGCAATTATAGCTGTCTAAATTAACACGTTAAAACTGCCAGTAAAACCTATGCATACATATTGGTCCTTTTGGGTAAGCAATCATCTTTGTAATTTTTTATTAATTGCTGCACAGCTCTCTTGATCTGAAAAGAAGCTAGATTCTAAAAGAAAAAAAAATGTTAAGGAAGTCTGATACTTTAAGAAGCATACTTATCACAAAAGCACAACATGTCATGGCACAGGGAAAGACAAAGAAACACTATGAATTCAACTGGTTTCAGGTGTATTTCTTCATTGGCCTCCTCACAAGATGGGAGCAAACACTAGAAATAAGGTCTCATTGTGCAGAGGATCGTAAAGGTATATTTCAAGCTGATAGAGACAAAATCATAAAGGCCAAATTATAAAAAGGATGCTTGTAGCAAGCTGTGTCAGGAATAACAAGGACCACATTAGAAGTGTAAGATGTAAAAATAGTAAGATGTAAAAAGTCATAAGAAAGTGTTGGTCTACTCACTCTGTGAAACAATTAAGCTAATTGCAGGTGATACTGAGAAGAACAAAATGTTAAAATCTTTTTTGAGGCAGTCTTCCCTAAAAAGGTCAATTTATAATTTGAGGATTAGTGTAGCTGATAGGAGAGGAAATCATAGAATCATAGAATACTAAAGGTTGGAAAGGACCAAGATCTGCATTTAGAACAGGGAAGACAACATTTGGAAATTATCAGGACACTTATGGGTTTGCCAGATCTCTGAGCACAATCTCTTTCCCACCAGGAAAAAGTACCTGGGGCTGTCCCCAGGTCTACCCTGCTCCCCACTGTAAAACAACTGGGGTATGAGAACTGCCAGAGGAAGAATAGATAGCTTACAATAAAACAAACAAAAAACACCCCAAAACTCCAACCAAAAACATTCATTGTTTCCTTTACAGAAGAAAGCAGAGGAGCATGGAATTACAGATTAGTCACTTTTTGATTCATTTTCCAGCAAAAATCTGAAGCAAATAACAGAAATCCATTTAAGCATGGAAAATAACAAAGAGGTAAATAAGAACTAGGATGGATTTGTGGTATATAATCATGTCAAATTTTCTTCTTTGTCAGATTAATAGACTTTGCTGATGGGAAAAGAACAGGAGCTTTCTTAGGGTTTGCTGCCATCAATAAGGCTTTGATACCATCTCAAGCTATGAAAACAGCTTTAAAAATGTCTTTGAAATTTGCGCTACACAAGTTAGACAACAGTACACAAGGAGCACTTATCTATCATCTATGAAAATAAAAGGAAGTTATCAGATAGGACTGTGCAGAATTAAGCATCATCCACTTCTATCCAATATTTTCACTAATGAAGTGATGTAACAGAAAATAGTGTTAAATTTCAAGACAACATCTGACTGGGACTGGAAGCGTATCGGAGGACAAAATAAGAATGTAATATGGTAATTTTTGAGAAACTCCAGAAATAGGACGAAAATTTAGGCTGAAAATCAATAAAGAAGTGTGAAATGAAAAGCAGTTGCACAATAAAGGACATGGGAACACCAGTCAGGGACCATTTTTTAAAATTATCTAGATTTAGAGGAGAGCACAAAATGAATCAAGAAGGTATTACTCTTATAAAAAAAAAATTCTAAGAGAAAACTGGACAAATCCTAGTTATTCATTTTGCTTTAGGAAGGTTTTGGTTAGAGTTGTATGCAGCCTGGGGCACTACACTTCAAAAAAAGCTGTTCAGCAGTTTAGACAAGAATGACAGATACCAATAAGAATCTTCTGATATCAAAAATTTGATCTCTTGAAAAAATACTTGGGCAATTAATTTGAAAAATTGGAAGAATGAAGAATAGAAATTGTATTTTTTCAACTGCATAAAAATTTACTACATTTAATCTCCTTACACCCTACAAATGGTAGGTATTGTCCAAGCCCATATGTGTGTGTACATGCGTATAGATTTATGTACATGTGCATGTATGTACACGTGCATGTATGTACACAGCTTATATGTGCAACTGTACACTTTATGTGTGTACATATGTATCATAAATATGATATACATAGCGAGTCAGACATTCATGTATGTACAGTCAGTATTGTTCAAAATGCAGTTCATAGTACTTAAACTGTCTTTTCGTCCAGTGCTCAAAGGATACATAAGGAACATCCCTTGTAACATAGGCAACTATATTTTATGGTGTAACTATTTCTCCCTCCTCCCAATATTTATCACTAAAATTATCTGCAAGCAAGTATGAACATGCATAAGGCAATGAACAATCTTTAATCCAAAATGTCATTTGAATCTTTAGTAGTAGTAGAATAATCCTATTCAGCATTCGTTAATATTTCTGAGACAGATGTGGTAGGTTTTCCCTCTATAGCAAACAAGTTTGGTGGGAAATCACAGGTCCCTGTGCAACACGTGAATTAACCACAAGAAAATTCAATGGCAAATTTGCTCTAAAGTCTGTCACAATTGCTAAGGATAACAGTTCTTTTGCTTTTTCAAAAGAAGACTCTTACTTTCCTATTAAAAATATATTTTATCATTTAGCACATAATTTGGTACATTGTTAGAAAGTCTTTTTTTTTCATGTTCAATACACAGAACATACTACAGGATACTGGTGCATCTGTCTTTGCAATTAATATATACATATCTGTCAAATCAACTTTCCAATGACTTAAAATGTTCTGAGTTTCCTTTTCGGGTCATACACATTCATGAAGGCTGGCTCACTGACCTACCAGTCACTGAAGAATTCAGACTTAACATGTACATTGAAAAATGAACTCCTCTGTTTTGCTGCAAAACTACATTATCCAAAAAATGACCATTTCTGGCAGTCAAATGTATTAGAAAAGAAGACTGATATGTTAATTAAGCATGCTAAAATCAGCCTGGGGAACAAGGAGGAATGTTCATTCCTTAGTGCAGCTTAGGAGAATTTCCCATTGTGTCTGAGTGGTTTATGTGTAACGTATCCAAAACTCAAATCAGTTGTAATTTATATTTTTTTTGCCAAAAGAAATAATGACTGATAAAGCATTTATTTTCCAGATTATTGAACATTTTCTCACACACAAAAATCAGAAAAAGATATATTTGGAAATGTTGGAAAGTTTAATTTCAAGTCAGTTAAAGATCATCCTGAGTTGTCATCGTATTTCCTAGGAAATGTAATTTGGTGTTACAGATTAAGCCATACCCTCTAACCAATATAAACGAACCTCAATCAGAGGGAAACCACACTATTTCATGGAAGAGGTAGTCCAGAAAAAGTTGGCTGTAGAAGGGAAGGAGGCTTGATGTAACGCAGCAGTTTAAGCAGATAAATGTAAAATTTAGATTAACTCAAAATGGGATTGTTTGACAAATGAAAATTTAAAGGATCGGAATGTCACTGAAATCTGCATTTCATTAGAAAAATTTCAAGACATAAATTTATTAGTGTCGTGGTTTGAGGCTCTCTCAAACAGTTCTGCTCAGTCACTCCCCCCTCTTTCTTTCCCAGTCCCGGGGGATGGGGAGGAGAATCGAAAGAATGCAACTCCCACAGGTTGAGATAAGAACAGTTTAGTAACTA
>JASSUY010035071.1:0-13600 GCA_032466535.1 Forpus xanthops | reverse complement strand
CAGCCTAAACATTCTAAGCCATAACTATAAACACTGGTGTTATCAGCACTGTTCCCAAGCCGAAAATCCAAACCACACTGCTACACCAGCTACTACTTAAAGGGGAAAAATGACTGCTGCTGCTGAATCCATGACAATTAGCAAGATTCCTGTGGAAACTTTTAGTTTTGTAGTAATCGAAGTATATTCTGAAAAAAAAAAATCAAACCAATTCTTCAGTAATTTTGAAGGGAAAATAATTTCAGCAGGACTTGCCTAAGATTAACCTTAAATTGTCTTAACGATAGAAGGTGACAAGGCAAGTTGATGAATGAAATAGACTCTGAAATCTAAAATCCATGGTTAAAGACAATTATAATTCTACCCTGAGAACTGTCCAAAGTGAAGTTTCTTTAAAATTATCAGGGATCCAGCTTGGACATTTTTCCAGCAATAGAAAATATTAAATCAGCTGAACTGAGAGGTAGAGTTGTAAATTGCAACACAGTCACTCTGCTAAAAGCGACAGACAAAGGAAATGCTTCCTGCCAAACAAATCATGTTTCTGTAGAGGAAATGTGAAGAAAATTACTCCTATGTTCTAAGTACATCACTGAAGTATCTCCTCAGGATTAGTGAGAAAATGCCCTCCTACGCCACCTGAGAGCCCAGCTACAGCATAGGTGGTCACCTACTTGGCAGTATCAATATCTGAATGTCCAAATGCTAAATGTAGGAAGTAAAGCTGACCAAGGAATTTTATTAATACAAAAATAACCTGAATCATGCTAATGTTTTTCAGTTTCAGAGATTTGTGATGTGATATGGAAAGCAATCATATCCTTCTGTAACCTAGACCACTGTTTTGAGTGGGTTCTTGGTTTTTTGGCAACATCTGTAAATGCTCCTAGCTGAAAATACAGCTCCAAATGACAATTTTACAGTCTAAGTACTGCAGGTGAAATGATTAAACCTCTATGGTTTTAGTGAAATTATTCAATAAGTCAGAGTAGCTAATGTAAAAATGACACAGAAAAATTCCTCTTTTGATGGAAATTGGTTCTAAGGACAAAATGCAGTAAAAATATTGCTTGGTTTCTGTTTTAGTTTGTTTTTTGATGTTTTGTTGTGTCATTTGTTTTGGGTTTTTAATTGAAGAGAATGCTGCTGTCCTCAGTTCTTACGCATTTTCATGGCTTTTTTTTTTGTGAACATAAAAAAATAGCTTCTCTGAACAAGCAATAAACCCATATCTTGACCATTCCTAAGACAGTAAATCTTTATTTCCCTTCCCAAACCTTGGAGGTAAAACCAAACTCCTTTTGTGTTTAGCTTTCACAGTGAATCATCAGACATACTCAACTTTGAAAGTGTAAACTGAAAAAAAATCAGAAGGGAAGATAGAGTGTGATGTTTCAGGCAGCCTTAAAAGGGAGAGGTGTGTGTGAATATGTGTGCCTGTCTGTGCATCTGTACCTGTAAATGGAAAAGAGTAACTTTAAATATTTAGCTATAGATAAAGTTCTGAAAATTTACACTTGCCATTTACACATGGAGACTTGTGTAATCCCTCATGGAAAACCAATTGCAGCTCACAAGTCTGGAATATATTTTGGCCCTAAAGCAATTCTAAGCTGATACATTTACTGAGCAGAATGGCTTGTAATTTCTAGCTCCAAAGCTGAATCCTCCCTTGTTAAAACCAAACAACCATGGTAAGATTACATAGCAACGTTATTACATCATAATTAAGATTGGAAAGTGGAAAATAAATTTACAAGCAGAACTGGAAAGTATTAGAGGCAGAAATTAATTAGTTAAGTTGGAATTTTAGTAGGACATCGGTATTGAAACAGTATAAATTCTTTAACTACACTATACAGTTAAAGTGTACTTCTCATTTAAAGGTTTCCATTTCCAAAAAAAGCAAAGGTCCCAAAAGTTTGATAGAGAATTTATTACTTATTCTACCAGAGAGACAAGTATCATACTCTGAAACAGCACAAGTAAATCCTGAAAGATAGCTATCACCAGACTAAACCTACCTCCAGGCAGCTTGTCTTCCGAATCTAGTGGAAAGGTTTATTTCACAGTGGGACTTATTCTTCTCTTACTTTATTTTCAGATCCTTTGTTTGATGGCTGCATAAGGGGTCATTCAGTTGCCTCCTTTAAGCAATGAAGCTATGGGTCAGGAGTCTGCATTCTTTAATTATGAAGAGAAATAGTTGTAATTTTTTGAGAATAGACCTTTTCTTCTTTGAAAACTTCAGTAGAGTGTGAAGTGAACAGAGGATATGAAGTTGCTCCTCTCCACTGTGATACTCCTTTTTTGTAAAAGGGTTATGTTTGCTCTTTTCAAAGTTCTTACCTTGGAAGGGGATAGGCAGAAAGACACTACTAGTGACTGATTCTTGATTTAGGTGAAAGCTAACTGCATTACCTCTAAAATCTTTTGAGATCTAGTAAGACGAATGTCTTCACATCTTGTGGTAACTATCAGAAAAGTTGGAAGAACTAGACTAGAATGGTATGAGGCATGGTGGGAATGAGATCTAATAAATCAATACTGACATTTGCAGGTTCAGCATTTCATGTTCTGAAGCTCTTCTCCAAATACTGAATACTGAAATTTTATCACCTTTTACAGAACTGCATAACCATAGAAGAGCTGAAGTTGGCAGGGACTTCTGAAGACTGTCTAGTCCAAGACCTTCTCCACCTAGGATAAGGCTTCCTTGCTCCAGACTTTCCCCTGATGGCAGGGGCCTGTGATTCCCCTAGGCCAGTCTTAGATTGTGGCAAAAAAGAGATCAAGCACCTTAGCCTTTTCCATGTTCTTCATGACCAGGATCCCTATCCCATACAGCAGCAGGCCTGCTTTTTCCCTTGTCTTCCTTCTGCTGTGATGTAGAAACCCTTATAGCTGTCTTTCATGCCCCTCACCAGACTTAGCTCCAGCTGGACTTTGGGTTTCCTGAACCTATCACTGAGTGTGTGAAAGAAAATTTCCTTGTTCAGCCTACTGATTCTGGAATCTGTGACCCTATGAAATCAGCTAAAGTGATATCATCCAAATTTCAGATCCAGACAGGGTGAAACACTGAACTTTGTTACATTAACGCAGGTTTGAATACAGACTGTTAAGGAATACAGGTGAAAAGAGAACTCATGGAAAACACCAGAAAACCAAATTTACTGTCCAGGTTGCTGCTACCAGAGGAACAGGAGTTTGCACAGCAGCTATTCTTGATGGAGCCTGTCCCTCTCTGGCAATGATCATCTGCTCAGTTCCTCCACCAGTGCCAGGGATGAAGCAGCAGCCCGTGGGACTACCCAAGGTTTTAGCATAGTCAGAAAGTTATTTTGCTGTTTCTGACAGTTTACTGCTCTAAGTAACTCGAATTTGCAGGTAGCCAATGCCGGCTACAGGTAGGGACAAGCAAATAACTATGGAGAAAAGTAACCATGTGTGCAGGGAGAATTTCAATACTTAGAACACAAAACCTGGAAGTTTAGATGTCATCAGTGCCATTTGATACCTAGAAACAACCTATGTTCCCCTCCTCTTCTGTGGCAGGGAATCTCACACTAGACAATGAAATGCAAAAATGAGAAGGCAAAAGCTTGAGATTCACATTACCTTTCAAGGAATTCAGCATTTCACCCTGGTGGGGAGGATTGCTTCCTAGAAAATGGGAACACTGCTGCTCTTGCAAATGGCACAAGCTCACTGCCTCACCTTTTTCTGCACAGGCAAACAGAGAGGTATGCATTCAGCTGTTCTGATCTGCTTCATGCATGTATTGGCATATTTTTTTTATATAACCTGTCGAACCAGTTTCCATAAGATTTCAAAACTGATCTTTTTTTTTTTTTTTTAAGGTTTCCACTCTGCAAACTAAAGCCATGGACAGTAGCTGTTTTTCATGTATCTGGGGGAAAAAAAAAAAAAAAAGGAAAAGGAAAAGTAAAAGTTCAGCCGCATCAAAAAAGAGCTAATTTAATTTCTAGCTTTGTTCCCCAAGGTGGCTGGTAGTTTGCTGCAGAAACTCAGTTCTTGATTAATATGCATCATTAATCATTTAAATAAAAGAAGACCACATAATTTCGAAGAACAAACAATGCTACTTGACTGCTAATTCAGCTGCATAATTAGAAGTCTTCAGACATGCTAGTTCACAGAATATGCTTAATAAAAATGAATAAACCTGGCTCACAGGGTCATTCAATCATGAATATTACAAAGTTCTTCCTCTTTTTATCATATGTGTGTATATATATATATGTATACACTTACATTTGGATAAAGGTAATCTTAGAATAAGAGAAGAGAATAATAGTGCTTGTAATTAGGGCCTGAAGAAGGTGTGACATTGAAAAGCAGCAAGAAAACGTGTCAGTGCATGCTTGACACTTCTACTCGTCAACAAACATTCTCTCCAGACATTTTACTCTCAAGATCTGTTATTCACAAAGTGTGCCTTTAAGTTCTGTTCAGTTCTTATTCAGATACACTGGTGGGCAGTGTCATCAGATCAGCACAAAGCAAAATGAAATGGAAAGTACAGAAAGATGTAGATTCTGAGACAGTTGAATAGGTTATTACATGTCACAAATACTAATCTAAAGAGATACATTTGCTGTAGGAGCACACATCTCTATGTTCAAATCATTCATATTCCAATTCATCCTCTAGCTCATAATCACTGTGTACCACAAGAGTTTAGCTATGATGTAAGTCCCAAATTCAGAGGGCTAGTTTAATGAAATGATCCTGCATCTCGTAGTGCATGCAGATGACTCTAAGATGAATATAGGCAGCTGCAAATATTAAGGGCAGGAAAGTTAGGACAGAAACTTCCAGACTGAAAGGATGTTGTTAGGTTCAGATTGTGTTTTGAATGAGAAGTCTTAAAGTTAAATGGATTACTTATCAGGCTCAATTTATTGTAATTAGAAAGCACTAAAGTCTCTGACCTCATATAAAATCGAGATATATTGGTAGAACATCTTTTAATAATACATCAAGCACCAAAGTTAATACTGAGGTCACTTGTAACTATGCCCCATTCCAAACACTTTTGTCAATCATTCCCTGGATTGGTCATAAAATTCTTCCATGTTCCCATTTGCAGTTCTAGCAACTGGGACATAAATCTGCAGAGTAGTAAGAGTAGAGTAAAATGTAACAAAACAGTGTGTTCACTTGTTGGACTGTATCACAGCACAGTATTTTCCTGTTGTCTAATGACAGATGTGCTGTGTTCTCAGACAAGAGCAAAAATAATGCAATAAAGTCTGCTTTTTAAAAGCTTTTGGTGATTGCCATTGTACTACATTTGTGAGATTCAAATAATCTTTTTTTTTCTTTTTTTTTTTTTTTAATTTCATAATAAGGTTTCAGTACAGTAATACGCTTCACGTTTCTTTTTGTCAGTAAGGAATGGGATTCATCTGTCTTTTCTTGCAGATTTTTTTTTCATATAGATGGTGTTTAAACTTAATCTCTTAGTCTATAATCTGAATTTACCAGAAACCTTATTAACACTAGGAAAAAAGTCTTTTAGAGGACAATCTTAATAAACTAAGTGTGAGATGTGGAAAGTCTCATGGTACTTCCCTGGCTGTGTTTTTTACCCAGTGTGTCATGGTTGACAGCTCATTAACTGTTTTGACTGGTTTCACTGTGAAGAAAATAAAACCAACAGTATTTTGCCAATGATCAACAAAGCATACACCAAATAAAAGAAAGATGGAGTGCTTTATTCTATTCCTACTAGGTATAAATATGAAAAATAATAGGAAGATGACTGCTCATAAAGATGGGTAAGGCTTCTTGTTGTCTAAAAGGAACAAGATAGTCAACTCCTTCAGCAGAATTACTGACTGGTCCTTCTAAACAAGACTGTCAGCTTCCAAAAACTTGAAATCAGTTCACTTACTTGTGAACCAGGAAACTATGACAAATCTACAAATTTGCAATCCAAATTCATGTACTGTGGGGCAGGGAAGAAACTTACTTTCAGATTATTCAGTACCTCATAATTACAGCTATTATTACTCTATTTCACAGGAAGTGAAACTGCTGAAGTTAGGCTCAAGAACTGGTTAACAGTGTTGTGGAAACATCCAAGTCAAATAGGGGCACAGGAAACAATAACTGATTCTTTGTAGCTCCAAAGAATGGACTGCCATACACTTTGCCTGTGGGCACAAACTGCTGAAAATTCAGCAGTTTGTGAAAAAGTCCTCTACTTTAACTCTGTCAGAAAAACAAAAAAAAAAAGAAAACCACCAACACTTTTTTTTTTTCCTTTCTGCAATATAGTATATGCCCCAGGCTATCAAACACACTAATAATGTGTACCGTAATCTGTCATAAAAAATCAAGTTCTTCAAAGACTGGAACGTTAAACTCTTGAGCAATATCTGTTTGGACTGAAGAGAGATGGGCCAGGGAAAGAAAAAAAATTATACCCCTGAACCCAAAGATATTTGGTAAAAGTAATACAGAGAAAGGTGGCCATTCCTGAAGTCCTTACTCTACCATTTTTTCCTTTGAAAAGAAAAATTCCTGAAAGGATGAAATGGAAAAGGATTTCAGGAATGGCCTTAAGGTGAGAAAGTGGAGTTATGAAAGTATGTAGCTGACTAATTCCTATTAGAAAAATACAGGCCAGAAGTGATCCTTTTGAATAAATGCAGTCATTTTCAAAAGGACAAAGCAACCAAGAGTTCAATTTGAACTTCAAATGCGTATTTGAGGGATGTGACAGACCAACCGTAGTGAAACTCACATGTATGTTGTGTAATAGTTCCATTATTAAATATTCATTAAACTGATAAAAATGAAATAAAATGAATTCAAACATCTTACTCATAGGAAACCTGTGAAACTCTGCAGGCAAAAAAATCTAAAGAAGCTTCCATTTCTTCATCCTGTGAAACTCCATCCCATTTTGCAGATATATAATTGGCTGAAGCCTGCTGTTTCCATGCCTTACTGTTTGCAGGAAACACAAGGAAGTCACTTGTATGTCTTGTCTCTAATATGGGATCGCTCAATCTTGGGATGCGTACCTTGCAATTTCAATAGAGTTTTTATTTGTTATGTGTAAGTTTTTATCCACAAAGTGGCTGGGAAAAGGTGGAGAAATCAATGCAGTTAATGCATATTTCACTGAGTCTGGCTTTTTGAGGAAAACAAGCAATGTCACTTTTGCCAGCAAAGTTCTGTGAAACACAGATGTGTGGAAATATCAGGAAAGTTAAGCTGTGGGAACGCACTCCGTTTTCTTGGAAAAGGCAATAAAGAGAAATCACTTGCAATGTCTGCTGCTTCACAATCAAAGAAGCACTTGTAAGCCCAAGAATTTGGTTGTGGTATTTCTTTTCCCAAAAGATCATCTGCTTTCATAAAACTGATTACTTTTCTCTATAAGTTTTGTGTTTTTTTTTTTTTTTCATTTCATGCACTTTTCAGAGTGACTTCCAGGGACCACTACTAATTCTGGGGTCTTCCACACCATGTGTCAGTGGAGAATACTCCACTACTTGTTAATCAAGTTAAAATTAACTCAGTTTTACAACATCAGACCATAAAAGCTGGGCAACAGTCTGCTTCTGAAGACCCTGACAAGATGAAGAGAAGCCAGGTCTTGCCCTGTTTCTACTGAAGTGCAAAATTATTTCAGAAAGACATTCCTTATTTCTGGTTTTGTTTTGGTTGGTTGGTTGATTGGTTGGTTTGTTTGGGTTTTTTGATGGTGGTTTCTTTGTTGTTTGTGTGGGGGATTGTGGTGTTTGCCTGTTTATTTTTTAATGTTGGATACCATCTTCAGGAGTATTTGGTCTGAAGCAGTAAGTGCCTTTCTCCCAAGACCTTATTGAGATGAAATGCATGTAGGAGTGCTATCTATTTAAATGTAATGGGGCCTTCAGCCACAATGGTCATTATCCTAGCCGAGTGGCCTTGCCTGGAAAGTCCAGGGCTTCATTATTAAGTTGTAGATGGTAGGAATGAATTTAGAAAAACACTGCATTAAATAGTTTGGTGCCTAAAGATTACTATCCAACTAATAGGCAGCATAAGCTCTGAGTAAGCTCCAACAATGCCTTTGTGTCTGAAGATGGTAAAGATCAGAGGAACGTGCATTTCTTTCCACAGAACATAGCTGATCAGCTGGAACTGCTTACAGAGATAAGAATTTAGTTCTTTGTGTATCTCTTGGTCTCCCTGCTGAGGAAGCAAATTTTGTCCATTCCAGTCAATTGAAAAAAACCCCACTTGTTTGTAAAACTTAATATGCTTTTTTTTTAAAAGCACATCTGCTGTAGGGAGAAGGCAGATTTGATTGCATTGGTAACCAATTCTGCATTGTTTTTTCATGAAAAGGAATCAGAGCTGAATGTTCCTTTGCAGCTACCTACCAAATCAGTCTTTACCACCAATTTTATTGTATTTGTTTCTTGGGCTTTAAAAACTGATTCAAGAAATTCTGTTAAAAAAAAAATAAATCCATTTTCATCTGGAAACAGATTTTCTCTTGAGCTGCTTTTCCTTACACTAGTCTTTCTGCTGAAGATTTGCTATGTGTCTCTCCCTCCATTTCTAGGCCTTTCTTCTCTAGGGAGGCTGCCTTTTAATTAAATTCTTGCTTCATTTTGGATCATTTTTAATTCTTTGTTTAAATGTTATTGTTTGTGCTTTGAATCAATCACCCCTGTACAATCTGAAGCTGTGCATTTGCTGTGACACTGAGTGCATTGCTTTTGCCTTAGGACATTGCTGCAAACAGTGTTGCAGTTGATAAAGATTCTCATGATAAAAGAATTTACAAAAAAAGATGAATTAATTTTTCCTAAAGCAACTGGCATCAAGATCAGATACTGTTTCTCTTTTTCTCACTTCCAATTCTCATTTGCTTAGGAAATAGTTTTCTATTTATTTGGACTAATATGAAAAGCACATTGTCATAGACAGTCGCAGCACTCAACAGAACAAATGTGCCCTTGTCACCAGTGTTTCTCTGTAGCTATCCTTCTAGCCATTAACAACAGGCTTAAACCAAGTAGCACTATTTTAGTTCCAGTGCAATTTTCTGCACCCAGTGCACTTTTTACTGTTCAGTTAAAAGCAAATTGACACTTCCAGCCATTCTGTGTTGCAAGTTTATTTCTTTTCATGGTCTTTCACTACTTTCTTCTCACTGAGCTTTCAAAGCAAGAAATTTCTTTGCATCTTTTATATTATATGCAGTTCCGCTGATGTTATTGTTTCAGTTCTGTGGAACAGGAAAAGAAGAGAGAAACATTCTGTTCTGAGCAGATTAGTAGGGATATCCAGGCACAAAAATACATGAGAAGCAGTAGAGACCTTTTCTGCAGACAGACTAAATAGTCAATGATGATAACTGCTGATAGCTCTAATGCTCTAATGACCTTTTTTCTACCTAGTGCTCTTCTGAACCTTGACATGCATTGGAGCCCAGTTTCTTTTCAGACAAGGCTTTCAGCACATGGCTATGGGAGGCAGTTTATTCCGAAATTCCTTAGCTCCTGAAATTAATTTGGATGAAAATCTGCACCATGCTCCATTCTGCTGCAAGTCTTCCATTCTGATCTTAACTATGACAAAACATCCCCAGATTTTTCCTACATAGTTACTGGTGTTCCACTCCCTAATGGATATTATCAACACAACTGTAACGTTACCTGAAACCAGAACAGTATCACAGAATTACAGATTTTATGAGAGAAAAGAAATAGCAAGTAAGACACTTCTTGGCCACCACAACAGCGTATTTCTTGTTTTATCTAGTCTAGGTTAAGGCATCAAGCTGTTTCCCTGGAGAGATCATTCCATAGTCTATTATTACATTTACTTGTTAGCAAGCTTCTGCCCAATGTTCAGTCCAAATATCCTTATACTAGATCATCCCAGATCCCTTGCTGATCTGAGTAACTTTTGAAGTCAATTAAGTCCATGTTCCTTATGGGATTTTAATACCCTGTGGTTTTTGGTTTGACTTTTTTGTTTGCTTGATTTTTGGTTTTATGTTGGGTAGGTTTTGGGTTTTTTAAGGCAAAAAAAAAAAAAAAAAAAAAAAAAAGCCAGTTATGGAAGAACTGCATGTTACAACCTTTTCTTTTGGTTAGTGCTTTAGTTAGAATGTCAGGCTTTAGTTTTGCTTTCTAGAATGGTGTTTAAATGTTTCTTTTCCTGAAACACTAGCCCTAGATTTTTTTGCCTGAAATTACTTTTCCTCACTCAAAGTGAACAAGCAGTTCAATTTTGCAGATCTAGATATGAAGCAATTATTCATTTATATATTTTCAATAAGTCTGAATCCTCATCAAGGTAATTGCTTAGGTTGTTCTAAGTACTCACTTTGTGCACTGAAATCAGTTTTGCCACCAAGATCTGCCATACCAGTACGTATGCCCATTGTCTTCTCAAGCTTCCCCATAAGACAATAGTGTGAGGAGTCTTCGTTGTTGTTCTCAAGTTCCTTTGTGCCATTTGAAGCTGCAATTCAAATTTCTTTTTTCACATTGTATCTCAGTTTCCTTGCTACTCTCTCCTAAGCAATTTGTACTCTTTTTACTTTTTTTATTCTAAATCAGAACAATTTTCATGTCTTGGCTTTGAAAAGACTATGTATGGCTAAAACCTACACATGACTTTGATGCTTGCTCTCTTGAGATATCATGGTAAAGAGCACATCATATGAGGCTGCAGCACCTACAGACCATTTCAAAAGAGAACTCCAATGTTTGGAAAGACATGAGCAGGAATGGTTTCCTCCAACAGCCTATAGACCTCTCTCTTAATCTGGACAGTTGGATGTGGTAAAACAAGGTTTAGATTAACTTGACAGCCAAAGTTTTGTTTGTCTCTTTTTCAGTGAAAAGGATCTCTCTCAATGTTAGGAGAAATAGTGACAATTGCCTTCAGCCAGGATCTTCCCTTTGGAACTTAATGTCACAGACAACATACTTAGATTGTTCAGGTTTTGTGTTGTAAACTAAGCACTAATTTACTGGTATTTTGGTGTCCTCTGTGGACACTCCAAGAACACATTAAATGTAACAGAATACAGCTGATGCTACTTGCATCAAAATACTTCTAAAAGTGGACATAATCGATGTTTATTTCAAAGCATATTTAAAGAATGCATATTTCAGACTCAAAGCTATTATCCACAACAAATGAAATAATCAATATTTGAATCCCACCTGTATATTACCTTTGAATGTTATATTTGTATCTATAGATGTGGACAAGATAATTTTCTTCCTCTGTTTCTTATCACAGCACTTGATAGCAGCAAAACTAAATGCTGCTTTGTTTCTCCAGGAAGCATAAAGACTATTGATGAATGACTCTTCTGGCAGCTTTGCCCATGCTCAAACAAGTGCAGAAAAGGCAGGCCTTGATTCTTGCTGTCACTGAGGCCCCTGGGTATCTGCTGGGGCTGTGGAGGAAGTGGTGGGTCAAGGGCAGCCCTGACTAGGTGGACAGGAACATTCAGCGTTGTTCTCTGCGTCTATTGATAATATTTCCAGGGCTAGGTAGTCCTTTCCATGTACAGCTAGTTGCCTGAACTGTAGCTATTAGGCTGCAGAAGCTGAAATTACCTGGCAATTACTTCTTCATGCGTAATGTAAAAATTTGTGAAGTCCAACAGCCTTTTTGCCTCTTATACCACAAAGCACATTCTGCAGTAGTTTCTTTGGGGAAGGCTGAAGAATGCAAAACACTAATTGGTATATGTTTCAGATGCCCTGAAGTTACAATGAAAATAAAATGAAACCATTTAAAAAGTCTTTAATGAAGTGATACAGTAATTAAATTCTAATTAACCAAAGAGGTGGTTATTCCTCGTTTTGTATGCAGATATGTAACTTGTGTTGTTGCTTCTAGTTCAGTTATAAAAGTTTCAGTAATATCACTTCCATATCAGTCCACACTGATCGTCTTATTGTCAAAAATTTGCAGGGTCTTGGGGGAAAACAGCCTCTGAGACACTGATATTTAAATGCTCAGAAGCAAGCTGATATAACACAGCTAATTTTATCATTAAATAACATTCAGAATTTAATCATTAATTTGAGATCAATATTTGTCCATTCAATCTTGCCAGACTTTCCAACTATAATAAGACCAAGTCTCTGCTGGTGAGAGGCTAAACGGCACAGTGAGAGCTCCTGAACCTGGCACTTGGAGTGAGCCTTCCAGAGCACAGTTTGGGATTCCAATAGGGATGCCACATTTCTAGACTTGATTATTTGCATCATGGGGAAACTCAGGTGAAATTTATGAAAATGTATCTTTTGAACTTGCAATGGGAGCAATTCTTTTATACATTTAACAGCAGTATCACACATGAAAGTTGCTAGGACACAACTTCAAAAGAGGAAAACAAGAAGGAAATAAGAAGATGAACTTAATCTTATATTTTTTTTTTCCAGCATGTCAATATAATAATACTTATTCCTTGTGCAGTTATAAAAATGGGACTAATATGGAGAGCTGACATTCTGACCTCTTCTAAAACTGTTAAAATATTAAATAAGGGATTCTATGGTTTTGACAGCAAAGTGCATAACTTCTGGCCAAGCTAAAAATCAAAATATACCATATGAAAATTTGCATCTCCCAAAGGGTTTATTAGAAAAATAATGAAATGTAAAGATTTCATACGAGTTTATCTTCAAAACCTCTCACATCTCACTTCATGCTTAATCTTTTCTTTAATTACACATTACATATCTAAGGTTTAGTGCAAGTTACTGGAAATCAATAGGTTATATATGTAGGATTCGTAATTACTGCATGACTTCTACAATATCTTATTTACATAATTCATTTACTGGCAACTTGCATTTTAATTAACCTAGAATGAGTGCTTCAATGAAATTGTAATTTAGTGTGCTAAATTAAAAAAGTTGTCAAATCTTGCACTTAGTCATGCAACTGTGAACTTCACTGTCTATTCAGAAAGATTAAGAATTGTACAATTAAGAAGATGAATTTAATCCTCAATTCCCAAAGCATTACCTAAATCTTTGTTTTTTTCCTGGTAAATTGTATTTAAAATGTGGTAATGATCAGAAACACAGGCAGATGAATAAATTTTGCTGACCAAATTCTCCTCTGCAGTATTCTTATTCAATAGATAAAGATATCATAAAATTAAACTAGAGGAAAAGAGTTGATGAAGAAGCAGTCACATTAATAGCTCTTCAGATGCTCCATGCTGACACTAAATGTTGTCCTTCTGCTGGTTAAAATGCAAATATCATAGAATCATAGAAACATAGAATAGTTAAGGTTGGAAAGGACCATAGGATCATCTAATTCCAAATCCCCTGCTATGGGTAGGGACACCTCACGCTAAACCATGCCATCTAAGGCTCTGTCCAACCCAGCCTTGAACAGCACCAGGGATGGAGCATTCACAGCTTCTTGGGCAACCCATTCCAGTGCCCCACCACCCTTGCAGTAATGAACTTCCTCCTTATATCCAATCTAAACTTCCCTGTTTAAGTTGGAACCCTTTACCCCTTGTCCTCTCACTACAGTCCCTCATGAAGAGTCCCTCCCCAGCACCCTT
>JASSUY010035070.1:0-18671 GCA_032466535.1 Forpus xanthops | reverse complement strand
AGGGATGGGGAGGAGAATCGAAAGAATGCAACTCCCATGGGTTGAGATAAGAACAATCCAGTAACTAAGTTATAACACAAACTACTGCTACTACCACCAATAATAATAATGACCAGGGAAATACAAGGGAAGAAAGTACAACTGCTCACCACCCGACGGCCAAGCCATGAACTAACTCGTTCTGGTTCCTATCTCCAGTTCTTTACATCCTGGGCATGGCGTGCTGTGGTATGGAATATCTCTTTGGTCAGTTTGGGTCAGGTGTCCTGTCTCTGCTTCCTCCAACTTCTCCTCTTCCCTGGCAGTGCATGAGACTCAGAAAGTCCTTGGTCAGACCAAATATTACTAAGCAGTAATTGAAAACATTGGTGTCATCAGCACTCTTCTCAGATCTAAAGTCAAAATCACAGCCCTGCACCAGCCACCAAGGAGAAAAATGACTGCTACTGCTGACCCCATGACAAATGATTAGCAGTAGGTGAGAGGAGAAAATCTGACTGAAGAAAGAAAACAAGAAACTCTGACAGTTGTGCCAAATTCCTCTTTACAAACCAGGTCACATATTTTGTTGAAAAAGACAAAACAGAAATCAGAGACAATTATGAGAAACATCTTTACCAGATCCTAATTATCAAAAGTCATGTGACAGCTTAGGGGTGTGAGACTTCAAGCAAAAAGAGATGATCAGAGCATCCGCTTCTCTATGAAGGACTGACTGTCCTAAATGCAATAATAGGTGGTGTAGAGGTTATATTCAACACCTTTTAAATCTTTTTTATTTTTCCTATTTAAAGGAATTGTGCCTTATTATTTCCATATTCTTTCCCATATGGTGTTCTTATTTTCTTTTGTTTCTGTGTTTACCATTTACTGTCTTTCATCTGCTTCACTTATTTTTTTCCTCTCATATGCAATCTTATGATTTTGGTGTTCTACCTCATCAGCTCTGTCAACATTTTGTCCTCAGCCTTTGTCTATATATTGTTTAAAAATCTTTTTTCCCATTTCCTCATTCTTTACTTGCCATACTCAGGCTGATGATCAGTGACTCGCCTTTTATGTTTTTACATAATATACTTCACTCTGTTCTTTGCCCTTTGTGTTTTCCACTCATCTCTTTGTTTCAACCACTCTCATTATTCAAATCTTTGTTCTCAGTTCATTAGCTAGTCCACTGATGCTTTATTTGTTGCCTGTATATAAGACTTTTTTCCTAGTGCTACCTTACAGACTTTCTCAAATCTTTGGGGCATTTTCAGAACTCTTACTCACACCTGGGATATCTTTTTCCTTCACCCCAAAATGCTTTTTTTCTTTCATAGTCTTCTTTAAGATTAATTGGTATTTAATTTCTATAAAAACCCAGTCAATCTGTATTGGTAAGTAAAGGCCACAGAACTTTATGTCTGTACGTACTTTAACAGAAAGAACAACACAATTTAAGCTAAACCATCTAGCATTCCACAGGTAAGTGTTCATGGTTTATGTACTTTCAGACATCTCTGGTATCTTCTTTTCTTACTATACAAGCTGATGCATTGATTTAACTGAGATTACACATTCTTTGATAGAGGATAATAAAAGATCAAGACCCATCTTGTGTTCATTCACAGATGCTGGTTTTGCTTCAGCCCAGATAGCTATCACAGCAGGACAGAAACTAATTCAAGTGGAGGCATGAGCACCTGCTAGTTAGTCTAGTGCAGCTGCTTAAAGCTGAGCCTCTTGAAAGCTTTAATTATAAAAAATACTAAAAACATAAGTGACTCAGAAAATCATTGGAGCTTATTTTGTATGTCTGATTCAGAAAATTCTTGGCACTGAAAATGCAAAATCCAACCTGTGTTTTAATTTTAGAACACAATTTGGGTTCAGATCAGAAAAGCCCATCTCAAAAATCACCCACAGAGTGAATACTACTGTGAATCCTCCACAACTACTCCCAGTCAACAAAGAAAGGAATAAAGCTGGAGTATTTTTTTAGATTACTGAACTTTAATTATTCCCATCCCCTTCACATAAAGCTGGGGTGGTCTGAAGAGCTAGCAGCAGACATGATTAATTGCTTGGCTTTTTGATGCAGGAATTCATTCTATATGATTAAGAGTTTTCACTGAAGTGGGTAAATTATTTCAAATTTTATGTGGATGGAGGAGGCTTTCACTGCAAAGATTTCTCACCAACAGCCATTTCACACTAGAAGACCTTTTTCGTTGGGGCAGACATTTTATAATTCAGTAATATTAGGTTTGACAGTTTAAAGTGAGAAGTAATTTTTGATGTTTCAGATTTATGTACCCAGTTGGAAATATCTCACAGTCCTAGTTTTCTGGTGTGCTAAGGCCCTATTTGATTTCCTAGGCAAAGCACCAAATGCTGAACACTAAAATCATACAGGTGAAAATTATGGATGTCTTTAGCACTGTCTGTAGGGAACAAGGTGCATTTGATACTTTCATAGAAACAAAGAGTGGTAGAGGTTGGGAGACACCTCTGCAGGGCATCTGATCCACTCTTGTTGCTTAAGCAGGGCCACCTAGAGTCAACTGTGCAGGACCATGTCCAGGCAACTTTTGAATATCACTGATGTAGGAGAATCCACAACTTCCCTAAGCAACCTGTGCCAGTGCTTAGTCATGCTCACAGTTTCTTGAAATTCACACAGAGTCCACCGTTTCAGTTTGCATTTCAGTTTGTATGAATTGCCTCTGGTCCTGTCACTAGGCATCCCTAAAAAAAGCCTGGCTCTATCCTTTTTTGCACACTCCTTGCAAGTTATTTCTATGCATTAGTGAAATCCTTGCTGAGCCTTCTGCTCTCCAGGTTAAATAGCCCCAGTCCTATCAACCTTTCCTTACATGTGAGCTGCTCCAGAGCACATGGTTATTTCTTGAAAGAATTACGGACTCTGGGAAGGATGCATGCTGGAGCAGGGGAAAGTGTGTGGAAGAAGGTGCAGAGAGAAATGAGCATAGTTCAGTTATGAACTGAACACAACCCTCACTCCCCATGCTTCTCTCACCACTTTGTGGATACAGGGGGAAGAGGAGTTAGGAATGTCATGGGTTCAGCAGTAACAGTCGTTTTTCTCCTTCATGGTAGCTGGTTCAGCACTGTATTTTTGGTTTTGGGCATGAGAACTGAGCTGATAACACCAGTGTTCTCAGTTACTGCTAGGTAATGTTTTGTCTGACCAAGGACTTTCTGAGTCTCATGCACTGCCAGGAAGGAGGGGAAGTCGGGAGGAAGCAGAGACAGAACACCTGACCTGAAATGGCTGAAGGGGTATTCCATACCACAGCACATCATGCGCAGGATGGAAAAATGAAGAGCAGAGACACGGAAGGGTGGGAGTGCACTGCTTGTTTGGGCTGGGTATAGGTGGTGAGCGATTGTATTCTCTTTCCTTGTATTTGCCTTGTCATTATTATAATTGGTGGTAGCAGTAGCGGTTTGTATTAAACCTTAGTTACTAAACTGTTCTTGTCTCAACCTGTGAGAGTTGCATTCTTTTGATCCCCCTTCCCATCCATTCGGGAGTGGGGCAAAGAAAGAGGGGGAGGTGAATGAGAGAGGAAATTGCGTGGCTGAGTGGGAGAGAAAACTGTGTGGCTAAGAGGCCTAAACCATGACAAGGAATGAAAAGTAAATTTGCCCTGGGGAAAAAGGGAGATGGTGGGAAAGTGTGGTTTTAATTTGTCTTTGTGTCTCACCATTTTATATGGTAATAAAAGAAATTACTTTCCCCAAGTGGAGTCTGTTTTGTCAGTCATGATAGTTAGTATGCGACCTCCTTGGCTTTACCTCAACTCATGAACTTTTTTAATGCATTTTTTTATTTTGAGGATGAATGAGAGAGTGGATTGGTGCTCTTCTGGCAACAAGAAAAGGTCAACTCAGTACATTTGTATACCACAATTATTCCCTTCTTATTCTCAGGAAAAAATAATTTACTAAAACAAGTAAATACTAATTTGAAAATATTTGGCCTTCATATATTTTATATACTAAGATTAGGCAAGCTAGAAATTATTGGGCAACTAAGTTACAGGCAGATTAGAGAAATTATCATTTTCAATACCATACATGGCAAGTTAGGCTGCAATTGTAGCAATGTCATATTCCCATCCTCACTGAGTTCAGTCACAAACATGTTTCTTGCTGCTTCTTGCTGATTGCCCTTAATCCATCATAGAGAAGCCCAAGGGCAAAATGTATCACTAGGAATAAGTAGTGAGAAGAAAAATAGGAAGACAGAGTGCCTCTAGAAGTCCCTTTCTCAACACTGGCATTATGTTTGGTAGGTCAGACACCAAACCCAGGGACAACTACATGTTGAGCAGAGAAGAGAATCAGGGCAGCCCTGAGGAAAAGGACTGGGGGGTCTTGGTCAATGAGAAACTGAGTATGAGCTGGCTTCAGTGTATGCTCTCAGCCCAGAAAGCCAACTGTATCCTGGGCTGCATCAAAAGCAGTGTGACCAGCAGGTTGAAGTAGGTGATCCTGTCCCTCTGTTCTCGTGAGACCTCATTTGGAGTATTGTGTGCAGTTCTGGTGTCCTCAGCCTAAAAAGGACATGG
The DNA here is from genome assembly GCA_032466535.1 of Forpus xanthops. Lineage (NCBI taxonomy): Eukaryota > Metazoa > Chordata > Aves > Psittaciformes > Psittacidae > Forpus > Forpus xanthops. The sequence continues at coordinate 14,091 of JASSUY010035070.1, read as the reverse complement.
AACTGTTGGAACAAGTCAAGAGGAGGGCCACAAGGATAATCAGGGGACTGAGACAGGCTGAGAAAGCTGGTGTTGTTCAGCCTGGAGAAGAGAAGGCTACACGGAGACCTCATACCAGCCTTCCAGTATCTGAAGGGGGGGCTATAGGGATGCTGGAGAGGCATTCTTCGTTAGGATCTGTAGTGATAGGAGAAGGGGTAACGGGTTCAAACTTAAACAGGGGAAGTTTAGATTGGATATAAGGAGGAAGTTCTTTACTGTAAGGGTGGTGAGGTAGTAGAATGGGTTGCCCAGAGAAGTTGTGAATGCTCCATCCCTGGCAGTATTCAAGGCCAGGCTGGACAGAACTTTGGGTGACATGGTTTAGTGGAAGGTTTCGCTGCTCACGATTGGAGGGTTAGAACTAGATTACTTTAATGTCCTTTCCAACCCTAACTATTCTATGATTCTATTTGCAAAATTTTTATGTTCTTACATGGTATTCTGACTGCAGGGCTCACAGTTCACCATGAGTCCATTCAGGGCCTTCAATATTATGCTCAGTTTTGGGGTCTTGACTATGGAAGACATTTTGGTGCGGAAGCATATCCAGAGAAGGGCAACAAAGCTTGTGAAGGGCCCAGAAAACAAATCATATGAGGAGTGACTGAGGGTACTGGGGTTGTTTTGTCTGGAGAAAAGAAGGCTCAGCGGAAACCTTGTCACTTTCTGCAAGTACTTGAAAGGACGTCATAGTAAGATGGGTGGAATGGCCTTTTCTAAATAGCAAGCAATTGGACAAGAGGAAACAGGCTACGGTTGTGCCAGGGAAGGTTTTGATTGGACATTAGAAAAAAAGGAAAAATGTCAAAAATATCAAGAACATGTTGCCCAGGGAAGTGGTTGAGTCCTCATCCCTGCAGGTATTTAAAATATATGTAGATGTGGTTCTTAAACATTAGTGGTGGACACAATAATCTTAAGTTTATGGTTGGACTTGTTGATCTCAAAAGTCTTTTCCAGCCTAAATGGTTCTATGATCATATGGTCTTGCATGTCCAGTGGAGCTTCAGTATTAAGAGGCAGCTCTTCTCAAGCTCATATTTCAAGTATGCAGAACAGTGATCACTTTTCTAAGTCAGCCCATAAGACACACACCGTATATCACATTCAATGATTTCATGAAGAAATAAAACCCTAAAAAGAGGAAAGTAAGATAGCTAGAATTGACTTTGGCAGACTGAGAAATAATAAAGAAGTTACTGCTTACAGAATTATTCTTCAAAGATGGGAAAAATACAGGTATTTTACTTTTGCATCTTGTTGCAATCCTTTACTTAATTTAGCTTTAACTTCGATACAATCTTACTGATTAAGCAGATGCTTTGTTTGAACAACAACGTTTCCATGGAGACCGCAGGGCAAGAAGGCATGAATCTGAGATGCCACATATCTGACACAAATTATAGGATTTGGTGGATAGCATGCTTCATACCATGAAACATGGAACAGGTTGGAGACCAGCAGTCTTACTATCAAACCTATGAAGATCAAATTCTTTTCACTAGGTACCATTAACTCTTTATTAACTAGCAAGATGGATGCAAGTGGGGAAAAGAAGCAGAAAGAAACAAACTTAATTAATGACTTTTAACTTTGCAGTCCAAATAAATTTTGGCTTTACTTGTCTTGAAGTATTTAGTATCTCAAATGACTCCATGACATTATTTATTTATTACTTTAATTTTCCACTCAGGAAGATAGCGCTTACTCCTGATATGTGCTGAGTATTCTGATAAAATTGAGAATAAGTTTTAAATGATTTCTGTCAGCATGAAGCATGATCTACAGCCCACTGAACTCAGTTAAAAATAGTACTCTTTCTGTTTCAAGGGACATGATAAGAGGAAGTAGCTGTGGCACTTACCAGACTGCTCTACGCACCCAGTTCTGTCACAATTATTTCAAGCAAAGGCAAAATGGATGGATAATGACGTCATTGTCCAAATCCTGCAAAAAGCTTTATCTTTGTGGGTTGATTATTTGTTTTCTATTGCTGTTTTTTTTCCAGTAACCTGTTCAAGGCCAGATTGGATAGGATTTTGAGCAACCTACTGGAAGGTGTCCTCCTTGCCTTGGCAGAGTGTGGGAACTACATGATCTTTAAGGTCCCTTCCAAACCAAACCATTCTATGACACTATGATTCTATCAAGTTAAAAAAAAAATAAAAAAAAGAAATGCAAAAGAAGAGGATAGAAGCATTAAACTTTTTTTCTTATGGTGCTTTTCTTATCTTTGCTATACCATAAATATTTGAAAACTGGTATTAACATGCTAGTTGTATTTCTTACCAGCATATTAAATATAAGAAAATAATATTGAATGCTAATTGAAACTCTTGTTTAGAATACAATACAAAAAGAAACCCTTTGGGATACATTTTCAAGTTTCTTTATTTATAAGTCTTTACCCATTCATTCCTTTAAAGGATAAATCCTAGCAGCATACCGATAGAGAAAACTGTTCGTACACAAGGATGTCAATCAGAAAATTGACTCCCTAAAATGTAGACTGGCAATGTAATTTGTGTGTCAAAAATCCTTCCTCATGAGAGCTTTGAAACTAGATAAGCTGATCTTGGAAAATGAGATTATAACATACATTTAATACGTTTTAGAAAAGAAAAAAAAAAAAAAGCAAAAATCCAACTTCTTTTGGAATAAACTTGTGGTGAAGTAGGGTAGTGAGTTATTCTGAAAATGTAGACTTACTGAGTGAGCTCGATAATTAAATAATCTTCTGCTTCTACAGCATGCATTTGCCTCTCTATACATGTTTATATAATTATATATATAAATTTGAATGATAGGGAATTATAGCAGACAAACCTAAGTGGAAAGCCTGACACAAGCCTGTTAGCAGTTGGTGTGAAAGGATATTTTGCTCCTGAGCAACTGAACAGGAAAAAAACAGGACTAAAGGGTAAAAACCAAACAAATATTTGAAAGCACTAAAACATGCCTGCTGTTTGGTTGGATTTTGGTTCCTTACTTTGTGGGTTTTGACTGGTTGGGGTTTTGTATTTTTTGTTTTCTGGGGCCCTGTGTGAGTCAGAATTCATAACTACTTCTGAAAGAGAAAGCTTATAAATTACAGGAATGAAATACACGGATACTAGAACTCAGAGGTTTCTTTTTCTTCAGCACAGTCTTCTGCAGCTTTTATCAATTTTCAAATAAAACAATTTTCTAAAATCGAAATCTATCTTTTTATCAAAGTGCAGATATGGTGATTTTTGCATGCTGGTTTTTGTTGGGGCATTTTTTTACCAGTTACAGAAACATTATTTTATCAGACTTCATCTGAAAGTCAGACTTGTTCTAGCTGCAACAGAGACCTAATACTTTTTGGACTTGAAACGTTGACACAAACACAGATCCGTGAAAGAGAAAACACCTCTACTTACTGTAACCCTCTGTTTTTAATCCCACCTTTTGCAGTATACTGTCTTTCAGCATTTATAGGTACAGACAGCAGATCATAACATTGTGGGAAGTTATTTGCTCAGTTCCAGGAGACAGTAAGTGGATGCTACTTACCCTCTCAGTTATTCTATAATAAAACCCCTTCAAAAATAATTTTATTTTATTGAAACATATACCTGCATTATAGCAACAGAATGCTGTGTTTTCTGAGATTCGTAAGTATAAGTCACACTGGTGCCCTTTACTTACCCGCACATATTTTAACATGAGCAATCCTTGTCCTCTCCTTTTCCTTCTTCCTTGCATGAACTGTACTGGACCAAGTATTGCAAGATGGGACATATCAATTCACTGCCAGGAACAAACATTCTTTCTTGCCTTTCTCAGAAGAGACATCATTCCCCATAATTAAAAGGAAAATGGGAACTGAATAAGCTTTTATGAAAAAAGGGGTTTTTTTAAGTTACTAAGACAGGTAAACATAACCACATAAAACACTGTACTTCTTTTCTTGCTGTGCTTTTATCTGAATTTGTGATAAAAGATATTTTTATCACTTTGAGGGGTGTAGGGTACTCAGTGAGTAGAGGTGTTACACAATGACACTTTGTAAGCAACAAAATAATCTTTCTGGTATGTAGCATTTCTTTGAAGGCCTGTCACAGCACAAGGACATTGTCTATACTACCTTAACACTAATTTTCCCCTGGCTTTCATCTCTTCTGTAAACCACAAAATATAATGGTAAATGGCTTAACCAAATGGGCATAAATGTTATTACCATTATTTTCCCTTTGAGGGCCAAACTATCACAGCAGGGATGCTGAGTGATGCACAGTAATCTAACAACATGCGTAGCTGTACAAAAAAATAAGCAACTGTGAAGGGAATATAGGAAAAACTTGATGACAAGTATCAGGATATTAAGGGGAACAGAATATGAAAGGTTGGCTAGTAGTCTGTTCTGATCAGAGCTGTACCATGTTTTAACTGTCAGCAGCAAAATTTGAACTGAATAAACTTCAAAGGAAATGAAAACCCACAAATGACATAAAGAATTATCCAAAGGTTCCAATTTTATTTGTTTTCTGGGGCAGCCTACGTTGAGGGGTTTATTGCTTGTTTTAATTATTAAAAGACAGTATAAGAGAAGAAAGTTTTCTATTACAGAGCAAGAAAGTAAACCCACAGTCATAGTGAATGGATATTTTAATACACAGTAAAATTTAAATTCACCTTTAAATTATGAGCAACTTGACAATTCCCTTGATAACTAATCTAATGCTTGTGAAGTATAAAAGCTATTGTTTGATGCTTTGTTGAACAAGAGCAGTAATTAAAAGTTGCTCAACACTGATATTTTGGGTAACTCTATACTTGTACTACACAATGGTGGGTTGAGTGCATGCAATAAAGGCACACTTTTATACTGCTTTGTTGTGAAAAAAAATCTTTTTTCTTCATGGAAAATAAAAATGGAATGAGTTTTTATTTTCCCATTGGAGGGTTCATATTTCTGGTTCATTATTAGTGTGTTGCTTATACAACTCTTTGACAAAATGCAGCTATACCTTTTGATAAAAGAAGAAAAGTAAGGCCTATAACAGCTTAACAATATGCAGGACTGTATAACATCAAAGAACAGACAAAAAAGAATGCTATTTTCATTTGAAACTGCAAAGGAAATATGCTTTAATTTGAGAGTTTACTTTCATAAGCCTTTCAAAAAGCTGTCTGACATTTCTGCAAAAGGAAGCAAAATTGTAAAGGACAGACAAAGTCTACCAACGCCAGACTCCAAATATGTGCATAAATTGCTTCTATGTGTACAGTCTCTAAACTGGTTTCTAATTTCAATTGAATTTAGCTTTTTTTTATGCTGAATTTCCCTGATCCTGCTCAAAAATTGAATTCACAGAGCTGGATGAAGACACTATTATGCTGGTCTGCTCCTTTTGTCCAACAGCTCAGCCTATGTCCAGGATACACCGCAAGATATTAGTTAAAGACAGAGGTATGAGGCAATATAAGTCAATTTTTGACACTGATGAGGCTGAAGAGTTCACTGAAGCTTTGAGGTTCTCAACCTGCAGAAAAGTTAGCTCACTAAAATAGTAAAGGGCATTTAGAATTACATTTTGATCATGATAGAACTGCTTCATTTCATATATTCGAAATGCTGAAATTATTCTTTAGCCTTCAGACCTTCACCTAAAAGAAGGAAAAAAATGTGATGACCCTCTACAGTGAAAGATTGTCAAGAGAAATCATAGAAATGTCTTGATTTTTCCAGTGTTCACTTTTTTCTTCCCTCATCAAAAGTCTGTATGCTCAATAAAAACATACAGTTTTGATGAGAAAAGTAATCTTAGAACAGGATAAAGAATTGAGTCAAAGTTGTCTGCAGGTAAGTCTGCATTACAAATAAGTAAGAACAACATCATTATTTTTGAGAAATCATTATGGTATTTCTTTCCTTTTCCCTCATAATTAACCCTTAATAGCCTATGTGGATGATATGCAAAATTCCATATGGAGAGTTAATTATTTTTCTTATACAGAAAAGAATGAAAATACTAAATTTATTTGGCATTAAGATATTCTTTTCCAACTGTTTACAGCTACTTAATTGAAAGATCAGTTACTCTTTCAGCTTTTCCTACCTTTAAGAGTTATTGGTGAAAACTTCTAGTCCTTACATGTGCTGAGTAGTGGTCATATTTAACACTATCATTTTTAGTATGCCTAATAACAAGGTGGTGTCTCATCGTTTGGACTAGTTTGTCATAGACAGCCCTTCAATTGAAATTAATCCAGTGAAAATAGGTAATTTACTTTAAAAGTGTAATTTTAGATTAAAAAAATACAGATTTAATATCCATTAACTCATTCTCTTCCTTTAAATTAAAATTCAAAGAATCTTTTTTTGTTTTTTTTTGTTTTTTTTTTTTGTTTTTTTTCATTTTTTTTTTTTTTTTTTTTTTTTTTTTTTACTTTCAGATTTATAATATAACTAAATGCTTTTACAAGGTCAGTGTCTTACATTTCCAATGTAACTCAAAGGCTGAGCATAACTACATATAGTCAAAGTTGATGTCGATTTAAAAATGGTAAGGCAGATATTTGTGAATTAAATTAATTATTGTAATAGTCCTAACGTACATGTGCATTTGTATCTTTTCTTTAGGTGTGAAGCATGTGTAAGACAAAACAAATGCGCAGAAATAATGTAAGACAATACATATATTGAATTACTGTTATTTTTACATTATTCCTTCCTTTTTCTGATTTTTAATTGTGTAATAATAGTCATATTGTATGGAAAGCTGCAGACTCAACAGTCCTTGTTTTAAAATCTCACATGTTCCGTCTGAACTTTTGGGTTCAAAATGGCAACAAGTCAATATATGGTTAGTTAAACACATTTCTCAGCTGCACTTGTAACTTGAAATAGAACTCCATTACACTAAGCCACCTTACAGACATTTCTTTTTTGTGACCTTACTCAGGCTTTCAATAATAAATTATTCAGTTACTGTTAATCCTGGTGAACAATGGCAATAACAAAAGACCACTGCATATAGGCTGAGAAGTACTGAATACAGAAAACTGCATATGAACACATGGCCATTCAAGTTTAATATTCCCTCTAAAATCTTAGTATCCTTGTCATTGGTTTGCTCAGCGTATCTTCCAGAATGGAGCTAGGAATGGCTGCATCAGATAAACCATTTTGCTGTCTGTGAACTTTAACTTATATATTTTGGGATTTTAAAGATCAAGGAGGACTCCTTACATGTGGCTGCCTGGTCTCTTTGGGCTAGTTACAGCTAAGTAAATGAAAAACATTTTGCTCCTTCTTAAGATACTTATACCTGCATCTACTTAATGTCATAGTTGTTTCATTCACTTTGTTAGCATGTGGATGCAGCTCCTCAGATCCATAGAATGCTAAGAGCGTTCCCAACCATGCAATTTTGCATTCCTTCATTCAGTTTCTGATCCCCCATTCTATTTCCCCTGTGAACCCCCAAACTGCTTTTATTTGTTAATTGTGAACTGCCATGCTACATCATTCACAGTAACTTCCTGCTTGTGTATTTCTTTACAACATTCTGCATAAAAGTTCACCTGATCTATCCTCTGTTCTCTGAATATAAAATAAATTTTTCTACATGTTCTGTGTGTTTAAGAAGGCTTATATGTACATGAAAATTAGGGTGTTAAACAGGCAGTTGCATTTTTTTGTCATGCAGTCTTCTAGTCTGCATCCAAAAACACTCACAGATGATTATAGCAACAAACATTCTAGACTCAATTAAAAGTAATCTATTCAAAAATTTTTCCTTTTTATAGATGTGATAATATAAATCTGCATTATTTGAAGAAGTGGAAACTACTTGCTGCTCATAATAAGTACATCTGTTGTTGGTGTTTTCACCCAGATAGGAAATACTGCAAATAAAAAGTACAGGAAATAGCACAATGTAGGCAATATTTAGTTTTAACAGCTACTGTTATAGCTGGAGAAAAACTGATTCTATGTCAGAACAAAATATGTGATTCTGGTCATCCAGCTATTTAATACAGGTAACTTCTGCTGAAGCCACAGTGGAGGTTTTGTATTTTGAAAAACTTCAGGATAATACCTTTGAATTTGCCTTTATTTCATTACGTTTCTTTTGCTGAGGTGACCCCACTGGCTTTAAGTGCCTTTATAATATTCAACGTATCAAATTGCAAACAGTAAGACACAAGAAATAATCAGATGCCTCATGAAGAAATTCTCCACATACACACCAGTCATTACATACATCAGCCAAAAGATTACTTCTTTTCACTTGAATACCATCAGGTAAAAAAGCACTACTTAAAAGCTATTGAAGAATCATTATCAGAAATCAGTAAAGAACAATGACGCACTGGGCCTTCGTCAGAGCAGACTTGAATTTCCTGTCAAAGTGTCTGCTCATCTTAGCTTCCACAGAATAATAAGGTTTCCAGTAGACTGCATTGCAACTGTTGGGTTCAAAATCCAGTTGTAGCATATTTCAGATCTTTATGCAGTAGGGGTTAGGATCAGCATGATGAAAGGAGATTGCCTTGTCTCACTCTTTGATGCTTATCTTTAAGTGATTTTCTAGAAGCTTGGAGGTATACATGTAAACCACCTGAAGGAACTTCACCTTAATTTCTCTTTTCCTAAGAAGTCCAATGCCCAAGCACGTAATGAAGTATCTCATGGAGATTGTGGAAGGGTTTACCCATGACTAACTTGGCAGAAATCACATGCAAAGATGCTAAGCTTACAGAAAGTGGTGGAACATCTGAAATATTAGTTAAAAGGATATTAGATGTTTAAAATGTCTAATCACATTTGCAATGATTGCACAACTGCTGGATTTGTATCTGTATTGACAGCTTTATCTTAATTAAAACCTTAAAATGAGTGAAATACAGTGATATTAATAATTGATCTTCATTTACTTTTGTCAAATCTGTGCAAAAGTTTATCTTTACAGAATGTCATGAGCATAAATTAATTCCTGCCTGTGAGAAGACTGGATACTGTTTCAAGTACCATTAATAACTCAGAAATGTCTTTAATAAAATTCTCATTATTCTAAAATTTATCATACTGATTCAGTACTGTCTATCCTGAATGTTTCTGCTTTAAATTGGAATGTGTGTTTTATAAACTACTTAGTATTATCCTTTAAAATATTTTAATATAAAGTGTTACAATAATTATAAATTATTGTCATCGCACTCTATGCTATTTCATGGAAGCCTGCAGGATTAAAATGGTGATGCAGAAAAAAAGCCAAATTTGGGTAGGTTTTTTTTCATGAATGGAAAAGCATCACTGAAATCAGTGAAGATTACATTAAGTTATACAATTAATGGAAAGTAACTTTTGTTCCACTACTAGGTTGCACGCTACCCTCAAAACAAACAAGAAAAAAAAAAATCTAAATTGTTTTTCCCCAAATTGCAGTTTATTCCCTGATATTCCTGTACTCTGGTAATGGGAGGAAATACATTTCTTCCCTATCAATCAGTCACCCTATACAAAAGGACATAGTCAATGAGAGGAATTGGGATCTACTGAGATTAATTTTCTCCCTCTTCTCACTGCCTGCTCATTTGGTCTAAGAAAGGTGCATTTCAGTTTGCTCTTTCCACACCTTTAGGCATCTCAGTTTGTTCTTTTCTTGCACTCTGTTTTCAGTTACTTGTATGGCTTGTAATGATACAAGTTACCTTCAACTTGGTACCTGCTTAGTCTATGCAATCTAATTTTGCAGCAGAAATATTAGTTGACATAAATTATTTCAGAAAATGAAAAATACTATTAATTATCAAAATAGGTGATGATAATAGGGATAAAACTCTGCCTGTGTTAGTGAATAAGACTCTGAATGTCTGAAAGGCACAGTGTGCCTGTTATCTGAGTTATAGCCAATCCATATGTGGTAGGGAATGATAACAGTGCAAAGTGCTGTCAATTTACTGGATCCCATCCATCACATCAAGTTATTAAATATGCATCTATCATTTTGTGTATTAGAAATAAAGTCATTGCAATAGAATTTTGTCGTAATATCAATAGCTTTTAGAAAATAAATTTCATAGCTTCATCTTAGTGTTTACAATGTTTGGTAGCAGGAGACCATTATCTTTTGACAATATTCTGTAGTGGCGGCAGTATCTCTTAATCAGAGATCAAGTACAGGGTATGTCCTTCAGTTCTGGTATTATTTATAGATGCTTGTATTAAAGTTACTAAGAAGAGATACAATGAAACACCATTTGTTGCAGTCCTTCTTTATTGCAAACCTGACTGGCCACACATTTGCATTAAATTATTTCATGCTCCTGACTTATCTCTGCTGCACTGAAAATGTAATACATAACGAATGAAATAGCATGTACTTATTAAATGTATACCATGCCTGCTGCCTGTCTTCAGCTGATACGTAGAATGAGTGTTGGAGTTAGTGACATGAGAAATTCTTCCTGGGATTTAGCCAAGCATAAGTCCTTTGGCTGCTGAACTTTCCTCATTGATTTTCATTGACATAGATGAGAGAGCATCTATAAGTATTTGTACATCTCTAAGTATTTGTCACAGTCACTTATTTTGGATAAAATCTAAATCTCTATACATTTTAGGCAATCTGGGTGGATTCCTTCTCCTCAGTTTTTTTTTTAAACTATTTGAAACAATTACATATGCTCATTCTGGGAATTCAGAACATGATTTACTATAAATTTGATGCCATTTGACTTTCTTATCATGGTATCTGTTATCAAATGTCAATATTAACATTAATTTTGGTTGATAATTAAAGTGACAAAACACTGCTGAATTTCACCTCTACTTCAGAAAATCTTCAGTGACTTGTGAGTGCTTCATTTGCTTCTGTCCTGAAGAACACATGGTAGAAACTTCAGCAACATGATCAAAACTCAACTCTTCTTGCCCACAGGCTCCAACTTCTGCCTACCACCAGTCTTAGAAGAGAGAAGAGGTAAGATAAAATGCAAAGGCAGAAATAGTTTTTTACTGATTTTGTGACTATCAAGAAAACTCTTTTCTCCTTTCTGTGTAACCTGGGTAAACTGGAAAGAAACTGTGGAATTGCAGTATGTACTCAGAAAGTTACAACATGTCTTATTCCTATTTCATTGAGTGATTATTTTTTTCTCAAGCTTCTGTAAGGCGAGGGAGGTGACTGTCCCCCTTTACTCTGATCTCCTGAGACAACACCTGGAATAATGCAGTTATCAGCCCTGGGACCCTCAGCATAAGAAGGATATGGACTTGCTGGAGCAATGTAGAGGAGGGCCATGAAGATAATCAGAGGGCTGGAATACCTCTCCTATAAAAGTCAGGCTAAGAGTGTTGGGATTGCTCATCCTGGAGAAGAGAAGGTCTCTTCCAGTAAGCCCTCTAAAGGGAGTTTACAGAAATCTGGAGGACTTTTTACAAAGGCATGCAAGGGTAGGACAAAGGGAAAGGGCTTTAAACTGAAAAAGGGCAGATACTGGAACAAGTTGACAAGAATAGCTGTGGATACCCCACCCCTGGCAGCTTTCAAGGCCAGGCTGGATGGGGCTTTGAGCAATATATCTAGTGAAAGGTGTCCTGCCCATGGAAGAGGGGTTGGAACTAGATGATGTTTAAGGTCCCTTCCAGCCCAAACTATTTTACAATTCTATGATTTTTTGATTATATTAAACTTTAGTGGACACTGAAGTCATTGTTACTATGCTTATTTATGTTAATTAAGGAAGAATTCATATACTGGGTATAATTGTGTGGTCATTGGTTTACTAGAGATTGCAACAGTCAGCTCAGGCTTTCCCTGGCTTTCACTGCCTGTTAGTGTCATTTTATTGAACCTGGAGTGGATCTGGATATGTTCCTTGAAAAATAACTGTCAAAATATTTCAAAAGTGTTAGTGAAGAAAAGTTTGTCAAATAACATTTCAAACAGACTTATTTTTCATCTTTCCCATGGAGTATTTAGAGAATAAGAGAGGCTTATGTTGTGTGGCTCTTTTTTGTGATGGCAGTACTACAGACTTAGAATAAGATTACTTCCCCATTCTGTCAATAAAATTCAGGAAAATTTGTTCAGTAGCATCTAATAAAATTGCTAATGTCAGCAACATGGGTAGAAAAAAAGAGGAATGAAAGTAGAATGACACATTATAACTGGTAGTTGTATCATTTTTTGTAACAAAATCATTTCTATGTTGACCTAAAAGATCATTCCTGCGCTATTTTTAAATGCTGGAATTTATGAGCTTGTTAATTCAGAACAGTAAGGCATTATCAGCCTGTTATATAGTTCAAGTGTGTGTTTGACACTACATCTGAAAAAAAAACGGGTGGTGCTTATTGTTCAACCGGAAGTGGTGCCTCAGTCAGCAATAAAGCAAAATATTATGACAAAATATATACAAAATATTATAGCATCCATATAAATGCTTATGTTTATAACACCTCTGGCAGATATTTGGGGGTGCCCCCCCCCCCAAGATGGGATTCCAGGTGCTCCCCAGGGTGGGTGATAGAAGTCCCTTGGTGGGGGGGGGAGTGTCACAAGGTAGGGTGTATATAAATATATATATATATATGGTTATAGCATCTATATAAATGGATGCTACACGTGAAAACTGGCAAATTTGAGCTAGGTCTTGCTAGCTCCATTTCAACAACCAAATAAATAATTTTTTAAGAATTCAGATATCATTAGGAACCTACATGGGTAAATTCCAAAATCTGTCCATGTTTTATGATATTGTAATTGGAGCTGACTGTTTTTTCTTATCACTTACAGTCACAGTAACACAGAAACATATGGGATCTCTTGTGCTGTCCCCTGGGCTTTTTCATTCAAAGGGTTCTGCTGTACCCAGTAAAGTTATAAGGTGAATGTAATAAATAAATAAGTGGGTGCACATGTCCATGGGACACCTGTGCATGAAGCAGCCAAGTTAACATCCATCATATCTGAGAAGTCATGGCTGTTCAGTGAAGTTTCCACTGACTGGAAAAGGGGAAACATTATCCCCATATTTAAAAAGGCAAAAATAGGAAGACCCGGGGAACTTCTCACTTTGGTGCCCAGTAAGACCATGGAGCAGATCCTTCTGGAAACTATGCTGAGGCACAAGGACAATAAATGGCTGATTGGCGAAATCCAACATGATTGCACTAAGGGCAAACTGTGCCTACACATTTGGTGGATTTCTGTAATGGGGCTATAGCATTGGTGGATAAGGGCAGAAGGACTGACATCATCTACCTGGACTTGTGCAAGGCATTTGACATTGTCCCAGGCAACGTCCTTGTCTCTGAACTAGAGAGACATGGATTTGATGGGTGGACCACTTGGTGGTTAAGGAATTGGCTGGGTGGTCACATGGTTTGATGTTCAAGTGGAGATTAGTGATGAGTCCTGATCTTCAACAGGTCGCTATTGTGACAGGCACTGTTTAACATCTTTATCAATGACAATGGACAGCAGCACATGGTGCATTCTTAGCAAGTTCACAAACATCACCAAGCTGTGTGTTGCTTTCAAGACACTGTAGGGAAGGGATACCATACAGAGAGTCCATGACAGGCTCATAGGGGTGATGCTTGTGAACCTCGTGAAGTGCAACAAGGCCAAGTGCAAGGTCCTGCACCTGAATCAGGGGAATCCCTACACAGCTACAGCCTGAGTAGGGACTGGATTGACAGCAGCCTTGAGGAGATGGAATTGGGGGGTGTTGTTTGATGAGAAGCTCTGTGTGAGATGGCAGTGTATGCTCACAGCCCAGAAAGTCAACCATATCCTAGGCTGTATCAAAAGAAGCATGACCAGTAGGTTGAAAGAGGTGATTTTGTCCCTCTAGTCTGTTCTCATAAGACATCACCTGGAAGACTGAGTTCAGCTCAGGAACCATGTTGTGGTTTCAGGCGTAAATCAATCTGCCTGCCCACTCATTCCTTCCAACCTTCTTTCCCTCCCACTTTGTGGGGGGGGGGATGGGAAGAGGAACCGAAAGAATGCAACTCCCACGGGTTGAGATAAGGACCGTTCAGTAACTAAGGTATAACACAAA